>OY756947.1:34438161-34590661 GCA_963580275.1 Crataegus laevigata | reverse complement strand
TGGCAGTCATGGCAGAAACTGGAGTACCGCCAAACAAAGTGAAGGTGAGATAGAGAGTTTCAGCATTGAGCAACATTGCTTCCAAACTTGCATAAGAAATAAGGGTTTCTTGAGCTTGTATGGATGCCACAATTCTCATATAAGGGTCCAAAATTATTCATTATTGTGGCAATTAAATCAGTGTCAGGCATAGGAGAACCAGCTAAAGCTAATTGATCAACCAAAGTATTGATTTTATCCAAAAAATCGGCAATACTAAGATCACCACGACGAAGATTTAGAAGTTCCTCACGAAGTTGAATAACTCAATTGTGAGATTAAGGTGCATACCTTTCCTGCAAAGCTTTCCAGGCCTCGATAGCACTAATGCATCTAACGACAACATGCATAACAGGGGGAGAAAGAGAACTGGTGAGCCAAGAAATTACCATTTGGTCTTGCTGGATCCATGATTTGAAGAGAAGGTTGATGGTGTCAGTGAGTTGACCTTCATCATCCAGTAGGAAAGCAGGTGGACATTGAGATGTGCCACCAACAAATGGCATTAGACTTTGACTTCGAAGTAACGGAACAAACTGTGCGCGCCATAAAGGGTAATCGTGACGATCAAGTTTCAGAGGAAGGAAGGCAGAAACATTGGTAAGGGCAGCAGAAGAAGCCATTGTATTTGGGAAATAAATTTGTTGTGAGACTGTAAAAAGGTTGATACCAAATAAGAATTGTGCTCAATGCAGGGCTTGTATTGATTTAACGTTTGTATGGAACTTTACAAGTAGAGTTTGAGTGAAGAACAAACTCTTCAAAACAAACCAAAAGATAAATTATAAAAAATACAAATTCAAAATATTAACATACATTTTGTTTGAATTCAAAATATTCACACAGCTAAAAAATTAGATTGAGGCGAGCCTTCTTATTGACTGAGCTTTTCAAACTTGGTTTATCACTATAAAGATGATAAATTTAAGTATAGAGGAGAGATTTTTTGAGAAATACCATTTAATCATAGTATTAAAATTTTGTCAAGTGTAACATCATGTATTACGCCAATATAAGTATAAAAATGTGTTCATATGCAATATCGAGTTTCCTTTCGGGCCATTTTATTCCTTCTTCGACACTTCCTCGGCTTCCACCCATGCGTCAAGTCCTATGAGTGCCCCATCCATATATCTCAAATAACCTAATGGCAAAGTTTCCACCATCATCTATATATTACTTTCATCTGACTTTTGGGAATTTCGTGGCTCTCAGTTACTACAGATGCAATTTATACATGCAAGAGAATATAGAATATTTGTTTAATTGCCCATGAAGTGAAATGACCTGAACCAATTTTATTTACTTATACTATAAACCTAACAAATATAAAAAGTAATGTTATCTCTACTAATTAATAAAACACTCATTGTCAACCAAAATCCTATAAAATTACCAGTTTAACCCTCTAATTAAAATAGAACATGAATAAGAAATATGGGGCAGAAATGTAATTTCACACAACCAAATTTTGCTTTTTTTTTTCAAAACCTCACCTACATGTAATCATAACATATCTCTAATCCTAACATATCTCTTTTGGTTTGAATGACTAATCAAACTAATGTTATCTTGCATTAAGGTCTTGTTTGGCGTGGAAAATCGGATTAAGGTCTTGTTTGATATGGAAGATCGGATAAGAATGAATAAGTCATTATTTTCCACGAATGCTCAAGGAAAAAAAATGAAAAAGTTCTACCTAACTTGAAGGTAGGAGAAGCATTACTCAAAAATTCAATATATACTAAAACCCAAAACAAACTGTTTTACTGTTCATAAGCACAGTGTGCATCCTGTTTTATCCTTGGTAAGTTTTGGTTATTACATTTATGACACTGATAAAAATGCCCCTTTTCCCTGATTACTTCCCTCCTGATCGACTTCTTTTTTTTTTGAAGTCTGCCCAGTAGCTTCTCGACGATTTCTGCATCTACTCGAATCGCATCCTCCACCACTAACTGATGTAGCTTTCGGGCCAAAGATCAAACGATTCTTTATCACCTCAAGTACCTTCTATAGCTATTGCATGTTAAAATCTGTTTTAAATTTGTGATTTAATGTAATTGGGCTTTAGAATTTTTTTTCTTCATTTTGTCGAATCGAAATTAACGATTAGAAAAATTTTCTGGGTCTTTTCTGGGTTCGTGGGTGTGGGTGGGGGTGGGGTTTCTAGATTTTTCATGCCCTTCTTGCATTCTAAGTTTTTTTTTTTCAATTTTTGTGGGGTTATGGATATGCAATGGGATGGGGTTCTATCTGTTGTGATTGGCTCATAAAAGCTGGCAACATGTTTCACCCTTTTCCTTGTTTTCGGTTGAAATATGATGGGATGCATTGTTTCATGCAAACCACGTGGAATGCACAAAGAAAAGCAAAGGGAGGTGATGCATAATCATGATTATGTTTGTGAGGAAAAAAGGGAAGGTTGTTTCCTTTTTTCATTGTTTAAAGGCATGCATGCCGAGTGTGGAAAGATATAAGTGGGCATTCGGTGGAGAACACAAGGGCTTGCAAAGTGTGAAAAATAGAGAGAGCATCCGGAGAATACCGAGGGAAAAAGAGAGTGAGAAACTCTTGGGGTAGAGTGAGGCTCTTGGAAAAAATTCTGTGAGTGTACAAGAGATTGGGTTTGGGTTATGTCAATTTAACTCAAGTGTATTTTGTAATAGTTATTCTCATAGTGAAGAGCAATATCTCTCCGAGGACGTAGGCAGGTTTTTGCCGAACCTCGTAATTCTCTTGGTGTCTTTATTTCTTGTATTTTAATTTGTTCAACTGTGGGTTTGTAACTTGGTGAGATAACAGGCCAAAGCATAACACTATCCATTTGGGATTCTCCAACAATACTGATCCTGAGCAGAGCATGTTCACTATGAATTACTTGGATTTCATAGATAATCACATAATTGTGTTCCATCAAATAGGTGTTTTACTCACTACAGGAGAGTAAATTTTGTTTCAAATGGGTGATTTACTTGCATTACACACTGTATTCTTTTAAATATTAAACAGTAACTCAATTTTTCTAAACAGAATAAAGGATCTGATTGTTAATTATTGCTCATTAAGGAAGGTTGGGTCAGTTATATTATTTAAAGTAGAGTTTGGCTGTGTGTGTTTGTGTTCATTGGTTGTGTGTATGTGCAAAAAGAGATTGATAGTGTTGAAGAATCACATATGTTATTCTTAAAATGGGTCTGCACAGATTTTGCATAATATGAAGTTGCTGCATTTAAATAGTATTGCCTAGTATTGCCAAAATTATTTCTTATTTTGTTCTTTTTTTAAATAGGGGTGTAAGTAGATTTCCACGTATATGTAAATAATATTGTTTATCGTATATACATTTATAACTTTTTATATATTTTATACGGTTTTAAAACCCACGCGCAGGGACACTTTGCTAATGAATATAATATTAGTACAAACATTAAGAGAATTTCAAAACTTTTATAATCGATAACTAATGATGACTAGTATTCTAGAGTATAGGTTTTAAAGGTTGGATCTTGGTCTTTGTATCTTAGATCAAGGATCTAATAGTTAAAGATTTCACAATATACAATAGAAAATCTCGCCTCTAATTCCATTGCGGTCCTGGACCTTACCTTACCTAATGGTTAAAAATCTTAATCATCAGTTAAGGTAAGGTTTAAGATCAATTCACGATGTAGTTCAAATTGGCCGTAAAATTTCTAATACAACTTGCCGGCACTCTGCATCATGCTAAGAATTCGTATTGATCATCCCTCCAAACGCACCAAATGAATTCCGCATACGATTTACAAATACTTACTACACAAAACAATAATGCTGCAAGAGAATGTAAACTTAACAAATAATTAGCGTATGATGATAATTGGGTACCTAAAGAAATGGGGTTCACAGTCACCACCCCACCTATATTTGATAGGAGTCTGAGAGTTTGTGAGCTCATTACTGTTGATAGAGAATGGAATAGGGAGATGTTAAGTATCGGTTTTTGGGAGAGGGATGTGGAAGCTATACTGCGGATTCCGTTGTGTCATGGTGATGTGCAAGTACGCAAATGTGGCTTATGAGCTAAATGGGAAGTATACGGTGTGTAGTGGATATCGATTGGCAAGAATGATCAAATGTTGCTCAAGTGGAATGCAAGGTTTGTCGAGTAGAACTGGTGATCCCTTATGGAAACATGTATGGACTTTGTCTATACCTGACAAAGTAACACTTTATCTGGATATGTTTATGGGAAAATATTCCATGCAATTGTAACCTTTTCCAAAAGAAGGCCACTCCTTCACCGTTGTGTGGAAGATGTAAACAGAAAAGGGAGACGACTATTCATGCCATATGGGGTAGTGGGGAGTTGGCCGACATTTGGAAGGAATTTAGTTGGTGGAAGGCAAAGCAGGGAATGGAAGGTTCAGTCGTTTCTCGAGGTTTGGAGAGCTATGGTGTTGGTTTCGACAAGGGAGGAGCTTGAATTATTCGCGATGGTTAGTTGGGCAATTTGGATTAATAGAAAGGGTATGCTATTTTAAAATAAGGATTGTCATTCTTGGGAGGTTGCTGCACGTGCAAGGCACAACCTTTGGAGGAATTTCACTCGGTGAATGCCTCGGTTAGTGGCAGTAATAGTGGGGTTGTAGCTCAGGTCCTCCGGCAGCCACCAACGACAGGAGTGGTGAAGATCAATGTTGATGGTGCAGTGCAACGGAACCGGGATGGTCAAGGCATTGAGGTGGTAATTCGAGATGTTTATACCAAATGGGGGTTTTTGAAGGCCGAGTCGGAAGATGGTTTTACCAAATGGAGGTTTTTGAAGTCTTTGTTTGCCATTGCTTTATTTTCCGGTCAATCTATCCCAAATGTGTAATGCTTTATTGATGTGGAATGAAATTCATCGTTATTGATAATAAAAAATTAAAAAAAAAACATAAAAATATTTAGCTTATTTTTAGTTATGACACCTATACTTTTCACTAAATTCTACTTTAACTCTATATTGACTCACTTTACTACAGGCACTCTTCTTCCGTGTTCTATTTTACTTCCTACACTTTATATTGTCTCACTTTAACACTTTAACACTTACACTCTTACTCAGTGTCCCACCCACATTACTCTATTTTGTCAAATAATCTAAAAAGAGCCGTTAACTGTGCTAACAGGACATGGACAATTTAGTATTTTCAACTACGTTAATGAGACCCATGAGGGCAGGATGTGGATTAAATTCAAACCAAGATTTGATTTCTTCAAATTAAGAAAAATAAAGAAGAAGAGAGCGATAAAGGTAGAGATTCACCTAAAGCATCTTTGCAAAAGGATCCGAAAGAGTATGGTGTCATAGCAAAAAATAAACATAAATACTTATTACATGCTTGCGTGTGTATGAAGTTATGGACAATGATGTAGCAAGAAAGCAGCAACAACTCAAACCACAAAAACAAAATAAAAAACAAACCGCACTGAGCAAATTGAAACAGCATAATACACAAAACAAACCCCATAAACAACCACCCAACTGGTGAAAAGAAGGCTCAAGCTCCAACATATCACCACAAACAACACTTCAAGAATCTTTTTACTAGCACCAGCAACCAGCCCTTTAAGCGTCATTGAAAGATCGTTCTCCTAGCATTTTTAGCTGCAAAAACCATTAATTAAACGCGTGAGTCCATCCGGAAAATCACTTTCAAACATAAATCAAAGTTAGGCCAGTTATTTGTTTTCTTTGTTCGTTTTCTTTTGTTTTGAAAGTTGCGTATTTTAATTTCTTGGTGTTTCTAAAATTCAAATACGCACCTCAATTTCTTGGTCAAACAAATCAAGACTGTTGGGTTTCCTAAAACAAACTAGTATGGTTTGAATATGGACCGATAGATTATTTGTAATAATAGAAATGGAAGAACACTTGAAAAAAAAAACTTTCACCACTTATATAGTGGCATATAGTATACCGGTTTGTGTTGCAGACACATAGAAAAATCTATCCTCCGAAGATAACTTTTCTACTCTTTTTAGTTAAAAATGAAGACCATGATTGAAGATGCTCTTAAAAAGTGAGGCATTACGAGTTTGTGGTGGCAATTAACATGAATGACATCAACACAAAAACCCATTAGTTCTTGCTAATATTTAGTAGAAGCGCTAATAACCTTTGCATTTGAACAGTTTCACTTTAACAAATTACACGTGTCATTTTTTTTACACAAATAATAAGAACTGTAATGTGTATTTTCTATTTATCATCTTTATTTCTAGACAAAAGCATTAACAAAAATGTCGTGAGGTGATATGTTTGTAAATAAGTAAAAACAAAACGCTTAAAAGACGACAAAGGTAGTAACATGTTTGTAAATAAGTTGAAGTTTGAAAAAAAATTAAAAGATGTGACATTTTTCATAAATAAGTTGAACTTTAGAAATATCGGCAACTGTTTTTTAATTGTTTAGGTCAACTGTTTCTTAATTTTTTTTAATTTCTATTTTTACAAACAATAAAATAATCTACATTAAAATATGGGAGGAGATTTTAAACACGGGATCCAATGCAAAAGTGATTGGTCATAACCATCTAAGTTAAAAGACATTTGCAACTGTTTCTTACTTGAAAAATAGTATTTATGATTGTTAAAAAAAAAAAAACAGTATTTATGATACCACCACTGCATCCAAACTTCAAGTTATCTACATAAATGCCACTCTTTTTTGTTTTTCTCGTCAGTAGTAAAAGTTTATTAGGTGTTATTAGTTCCTTTTGATTGGTTTTCTAACATTTATATAGGAGAAGAAAAAAAAAGGTCCTTTTGATTAGCTTCTGTAGCCTATGCAAACCAAAGTAAAGGACAAATCAGAGAGCCTTAGTTTAGATTATGAAGTTAATGCTCGTTTCTTAAGGGGCCGCTTGATAATCATTTCGTTTTCAGTTAATTTTTCATAACTTGTTTGGTAATTGTTTTCAATTCAATTATTAAAAAAATTAAAAAGTAATAATTATAAAATTGGAAACTAAAATAGCTATCTAATGAGCTAAAAGTTGAAGCTTTCTAATAAAAATTGCATAAGACAGAGATTTCTCACCGTATTTTGATTTAGAGCACGATAAATATCTTCATAACCACACAACCCAGATTCTTGACGAGCTAATTCCCGGTCCATTTGCTCCAGTAAATCATGACTTTCCCTTTGCAGGATTTCCCTTACTTCTACTAATGATTCTTCCCACTGTTCTATAGGTTTGCAACGAAGAGAGGATCCAAAGACTCGGAGCCTCAAAGGTAGACCTTGAGCATAATGTATGAAACGCCTCGAAAGATCATCGAGATTTGTGGTGGGTTGGTCTCCTCTGAAGAGACATTGGCTAAATAATTCCGGAGCTTCATTATTGAAAATCTTGGGCTTATATAGTACATCAGCTCTGCTAAGTAATTTCACATCTCTAGTTATTATAATGATTCTACTTCCACCACCAAAGGAATGTTGCCTTCCAAGTAAAGCTTCAATTTGTTCGGATGTGTCCACATGATCCAGAACAATAAGAACTTTTTTCCAACCTAGTTCATTTAACATCACCTGGACTTTTTCCTGACCTAGTTCATTGGAACTCCCCACCTTGTATTTCAAGATACTAGATAGAAGTTCTGTCTGCAGATGTAGTTTGCCGTGCTTCATGAAATCTTCCTTGACATTTGCAAGAAAGCAACAACCTTGAAATTGACAAGCGATTTTATCATAAACAGCTCTAGCGATGGTTGTTTTGCCTAAACCACTCCCACCCCATATTCCAACAACGCGAACATCATCCAATTCCTCCCCAGGAGGACGAGGATATAATAGTAAAAGCATTTCATGCATATGAGAATCCATTCCAACCAAGCGTTCATGCATATGAGAATCCATTCCAACCAAGTCTTTATCTTTGCTTGACGTTGATGAGATATGGATCAATCTCCTAGAAATATCTTCTACAATGAGCTCAATAAGCTCTGCTTCATCATCCCTGTCAAATTTAAAAAACAATATAATAACAACACAAAATAATAATTGATAACTATTTCGTTTTCATTTTTTTTCATATCTGGATTTTGAGTATTCAAATTTTGGGTTTTCAATTTTTAGTTTCACTTAGAATAGTTAATCAACTAAGTTTTTAAATTTTTTTATGGAATATTACAATGCCAAAGATCAACAATTAAATCTTGCATAAAAGAATCTAATGGGTCTGTACAACCGTTAATGACAAGTTTTCATCTATTAGTTTTAAAAAAGAAATGAAAAATAAAAGTAAAAAACTTGAAACAAAATATTTATCAAATGACCATAAACGTCAGAAAAATCCCAAAAAAGAATAGGAAACTAAAACAGTTTAAAATTTACCCTCGGCGCGAAACCCAGCCGGATATATTGGGGGTTATTGTAAGAGCGGATCTCCTGCTCCAAACCACTCCCACTTCGGCATTGGAATCGGAACCGTGCTGAGCAAAAGCTTCCTCTGAACCTCTCTGGAGATGAAGAATATCAGATGGATTGACAAGGTAGAAAATGGGGATCAGAATATGGTTATTGATACCGTCGGATTCCCATATTTCCACGAGTTCTTTCAAGCACCAACTGGAATAAGCATAGTTTTGTGATAAAACTACAATCGAAATCTTTGACTCTCGAGCCGCTGTCAGGAGCTTGGAAAGGGGGTCGCCTTTTCTGAGCGCTTTGTTATCAATGTAGGTGCTGATTGATTTCTGACACAGAGCCTTGTAAAGATGGCTGACGAAGCCCTTGCGAGTGTCTTCTCCTCTGAAATTGATGAACACATCGTACTCGCTTGGTGTTGGTGAGATGGGTTTCAATTTCTCAAAAACATCTTCTACAATTTTCTTAATAAGATCCGCATCATCTCTGTCAAAGTTAAAAAGCAATATAATAACTAACACCAAATAATAATTATTGGTTTGTTCTGATATCTATTTCGTTTTTAATTTTTTTAAATTTAGATTTTTAGTTTTCAAATTTTAGCATTTGATTTGATTTTTTAATTTCTTTGAAAATAGTGATCAAATAAGTTTTCTATTTTTTTATTTCATGGTATATAATAGTCTCAAAAGTCAACATTAGATCTTTTATATAGGGATCTAATGAGTCTTTACAACCGATTTGCATAAAATTACAATGAAAAACAAGTATTTCGTACCATTGTAGCCAGATGGAAAACAATGAAAAACAAGTTTTCATCTGTTAGTTAAAAAAAATATCTGAAACATGAAAACTAAAAATTTAAAACAAAATATTTATCAAATGACGCCTAAATATTAAAGAAATCTAAAAAATTAATAGGAAACTAAACAAATTAAATTTTACTCAAACTTTCGCGAATCCCAGCCGGAAAAATCGGCGGCCGTTTCAAGAGCAGATCTCCAGCTCTCATCCATTTCGGTCTGAGCAAAAGCCTCCGCGAAACTTCCCTTGACTTTACGAACATCAGATGGATCAACTTGGTAGAAAATGGGGACCATATTCTGTTCATTGGTACCATTGCATTTCAGGATTTCCACGAGTTCTTTCAAGCACCGAGTGGAAGAAGCATATTTTTGAGAGAAAACTACAAGCAAGAGCCTTGACTCTCGAATCGCTGTCAGGGGCTCGGAAAGGCGGTCACCTTTTCTGAGCTTTTCGATATGATTGAAGGTATCGATTCGTTTCTGACACAGAGCTTTGTAAAGATGGCTGACGAAGCTGCCGAAGGTGTCATCCTCTCTGAAATTGAGGAACACACCATATTTCCGATGAAGGCCAGAAGAAGAAGAAGCAGCAGCCATTAATCGATTGCACCTGGTCAGCGATGATCGAGCAGCTAAGGCTAAGAGTAATGTAAGAACAGAAATACTCAATTGTTCTACAAACTGGATCACCAGAAATGGTCTGATGGATACGAAGTCAATGAGTCGATGCAAATTAGCTCAATCGTTTATAAATTTATCATTGCGCAAAAAGGACAAAAGAAAATTATTCTTTATGTGTGTTTCACATCTTCTTCCATGAAAGTTCGATGTAAAAGGAATCTGCATACTTTAGTTTTGACCAAAGAAAATGTGAAGATGCCATCCAAAAAAAAAAGAAGGAAACAAAATGTGAATATAGGGTCGATGTGAAATCCCGATTTTGGATTTCATTATTTAACTTTTGTAGTATTTCTGGAAATTAAATTTTATTTTCGTCAATTTCAAAATTATGGTTAGCTTTAACGTTTGATTTTTCGTTTGACAAAAAAGAAGAACTTTGATTTTTCGTAATTAGTCATTAAAAATCCATAGATAATTTGGGATAACTTTTAATATTTTTAGTAGAGTTCGATTTTACGAGTGCGTAAGTGAAAACCGTTCGTAAAACAATATGAATGAGAAATTAATAAACAAAGTTAGGGGTATTTTTGTAAAGATATTTGATTTCTGGATAATTTATTAGGTGTTTGGTTTATCTGGGGTTTCGGGGTTGTTGGGGGGCCTATTTTTTTTTTTTTATCCTATTGCGTTCTCTTTACCGGGAGAGAGAACTCTCAACGCTCTCCTTCCCTCTTCTTCCCGGAGGCACACCCAGACAAGGAACGACGGCGAAGCCGCGTTTTCCGTCCGACCCAATGTGTCAAACCTCACCAGCACCCCTTCTCATCATTATAAACATACCATCGTCCCCAACTTCCAAAAAGAAAAATCAAACTGAGACGTTGAATCGAAAGTGCTCCGACGCGGGAAGGATTTTCCCAACGACGTTCTCGTCAAATCCGGCCATGGTAAGGCCTCTAACTACCATGATTAGATTCGTTTCGTTGAGTAGATAAGTTTTCATGTATTATAAACGGGAAATGGTTGTGACATATTATCTACAATATTCCGCTTATTCTAATAGAATATTCCCCTGGCGTTGACTTCCAAGTATTTTGATGCCTGATTAGTCCTAGTGCTTCTTTTATATGATATCAATTTGCTCCCTTTAAATGGTAACTTCAATATCAGCTACGCTCAGCATAACATAAAGTATGTACAGAGAAGATATATGTATAAAAAAATGGCAGGGGTTGTGTTAGCGTGCATCGGAATATTTGTTTACGATACAATATAATATAAATAGGCGCTGAAAATAAAATAATGGTGGTGGTTGTGTTTAGAGAAGATATATATAAAATAAAAAGGTTAATCTCACTTTACTATTTTTAAATTTCGTGGTTTTCAACATTTAGTACATGAAGTTTTTTTGTTCCAGAATCATACCTAAAATGTTAATTTTAGAATAGTCTCATACATTTGTTAAGTTTTCTGTTAAAAGTAGAACTTATGTTAACTGATGACGTGACACGTAGACCATTACTGAGCCCCACGTGTCAATATGGCCCTTCAATATTTAAAAAAATAAAAAAAACACACAAAAAAAGCATCTGTACCCACCTTCTTCCCCGTACCCTCTTCCTCCCGTCTCTCTTCTGCAACCCCACCCCTTCCCTCCCTTCTCTCTTCTGCACCTGCACCACTACCCTCCCTTTTCTCCTCTGCAACCCGTACCCACCCTCCCCGCACACCCAACCCAACAAAACCCAGTTGACCTAAATCCCTAATTTGGATAAATTCCCAAATCCCTAATGAGGACCCTCACCATCTTGCTCCCGGCGAAGCAGTTCTTGACGATCTTCATCTTCATCAGACGGTCCTGAATTGGCAACTTCAACTGCAACACGCTAACTATACCCATCATCTGGTCCGTCAACTCCTCCTCATCCAGATCGTCGATCCGTAAATCGGCGATGGAGGAGCGTCATCGGGACATTTCGAGTTGAGCATCTCCTTCAACCACTGGTCAAATCTGTCGCTGTTCCTCAGCGAGTTGAGCACCACCAGTCCTCCGAACTGCTTCTCGTTGAAGAAAATCTGAGGTATAGACGAGCGGGGGAGAAGGTGGGTACATATGTATTTTTGTTTTTGTGTGCAGGGAGAGTAGGTACGGGTTGCAGAGGAGAGAAGGGAGGGTGGTGGTGCAGGTGTAGAAGAGAGAAGGGAAGGAAGGGGCGGGGTTACAGAAGAGAGAAGGGAAGGAGAGGGTGTGGGGAACAAGGTAGGTACGGACGTTTTTTTTGTGTGTTTTTTTAAATTTTTTAATATTGAAGTGTGCCCATATTGACAGGTGGCGCCCATTAATTGTCTACGTATGCGCCACATTATTAGTTAACAGAAGTTTTAATGGAAAATTTAACATATGTATGAGACTGTTTCAAAATTAACACTTTAGGTATGACTCTAGGACGAAAAAAACTTCATGTACTAAATGTTGAAAACTACGAAACTTGAGGGTAGTAAACTGAAATTAAGCCTAAACAAATGGTAGTGGTTATGAAAAGAAGATATTGAAATACCAAAAGTTTAATTTTCCGTCAAATATCAGTTGGATGGAAGGATATAAAAAAATTTGGGTCCATGTACTGAACTCATGTGTTAGCGCGCATCAGAACATTTGTTTATGATACAATATGATATAAATAGGCCTTGAAAATAAAATAATGGCGGTGGTTGTGTTTAGAGAAGATATATATATATATATATATATATATATAAAATGGTAGTGGTTGTGAAAAGAAAATACTGAAATACCAAAAGTTTAAGATATAAATGGCAGTGGTTGTGAAAAGAAAATACTGAAATACCAAAAGTTTAATTTTCCGTCAAATATCAGTTGGATGGAAGGATATAAAAAAAATTGGGTCCATGTATTGAAGTCATGTGTTAGCGTGCATCAGAACATTTGTTTATGATACAATATTATATAAATAGGCGCTGAAAATAAAATAATGGTGGTGGTTGTATTTAGAGAAGATATATATATAACAAAAAAATGGTAGTGGTTGTGGAAAGAAAATATTGAAATACCAAAAGTTTAATTTTCTGTCAAATATCAGTTGGATGGAAAGATATAAAAAAATTTGGGTCCATGTACTGAAGTCATGTGTTAGCATGCATTGGAACATTTGTTTAGGATACAGTATGATATAAATAGGCGCTAAAAATAAAATAATGGCGGTGGTTGTGTTTAGAGAAGATATATATAAAAAAAATGATAGTGGTTGTGAAAAGAAGATACTGAAATACCAAAAGTTTAATTTTCTATCAAATATCAGTTGGATGTAATGATATAAAAAAATTTGGGTCCATGTACTGAAGTCATGTGTTAGCGTGCATCGGAACATTTGTTTATGATACAATATGATATAAATAGGCGCTGAAAATAAAATAATGGCGGTGGTTATGTTTAGAGAAGATATATATAAAAAATGGCAGTAGTTGTGAAAAGAAGATACTGAAATATCAAAAGTTTAATTTTCCATCAAATATCAGTTGGATGGAAGGATATAAAAAAATTTTGGTCCATGTACTGAAGTCATGTGTTAGCGTGCATTTGAACATTTGTTTATGATACAATATGATATAAATAGGCGTTGAAAATAAAATAATGGCGATGGTTGTGTTTAGAGAAGATATATATATATATATATATATATATATATATATATAATGGCAGTGATTGTGAAAAGAAGATACTGAAATATCAAAAGTTTAATTTTCCATCAAATATCAGTTGGATGGAAGGATATAAAAAAATTTGGGTCCACGTACTGAAGTCATGTATTAGTGTGCATTGAAACATTTGTTTATGATACAGTATGATATAAATAGGCGCTGAAAATAAAATAATGGCGGTGGTTATGTATATAGAAGATATATATTAAAAAAAAGGGTAGTGGTTGTGAAAAGAAGATATTGAAATACCAAAAGTTTTGGTACTCTACTTGAATTCAACTTTTTAAACTTAAAAACAATTTTCAAGTTTTAAGTTTTAAAAACTTGTTTGGTAGGACCATTTTCCAAAACTAAACTCAAGACTAACTCAAAAATATAGTCTATTATCTAAAAACATAAAAAGTGTTGTAAATTATGGATGTCCACTCATCCACTCAACAAGTGGATGTCTAAGAAGCTTGCTCAACACTACTCATTTTTTTTTCTATAAAAGCAAACCCAGCACAACATCAAATGGGTGACTGACGGGAGAGAAAAGAAAAGAGAGGAAGAAGAGAAGAGAGAAAAGAGAGGAAGAAGAGAGGAGATAATAGAGAGTTATCTTTGTACTCCTATTATTCCAGATTATAAAAGAAAGCACTACTGCTGCCCCGAGGATGTACTCCAGTCACACTGACTGTAGAGGAACCTCGTAAATTTTGTGTCTTGTTTATTTATTTCACTGCACACATCGTCGATTTTACAACACGTTATCAGCACGAGAAGCTCTCGTGTCAGTGGAAAGCACAACGCCACAAATCTTGTTCACCTATGTCGCCTGGAATCTCACAGATAAGAAAATCTTTTCATTTCATCTTAAAATATTTGTACTACTGATTTTCTTGAAGCAAATATGTATATGTTGTTGTATAACTGTATATCATCATTTGCAGAAGCAAAATGGTACGGACTCAAAATCCGTAGAAAATCTGGCAGCCATGTAACTAGCCTCGGAACTCCAACTTGCGGAACTCGGATTGAAAAAATTTCTTCTTGAAAGTTGTCCGTCCGCCCAATATCTACAACATATCAAAATCTCAGAAAATTTTAACAATGCGATCGTCACAGATGTTTGAAATACCAAACCAGTTTCCAATTTCCGCAGAAAACTGGACAGCCATCTTATGAGTACCAAAACGCCATTTTCAGTTGCTCAGATTGAAACCGTTTCTTCACGAAAGTTGTTTGGTATCCTCTTATCCATATCATACTACAATTTGAGTTAAATCTAACGGTTTGATCTTCTTATAAGTGGCAGACAAAGAAAAGGTTTTGGAATGGTGAGTTGCACCATTTGAAAAGAGAAAAAAAAATTGATGGAAACTTAATCATCACCCTTTTCTATTATTGCTTTATTTATGTGAATGGTGTTGGTTTAAAATCCATTCACAAGTTTTATTTACTTTAAAGCAATTTATTTACCATGGACGGTTTTACCGCCTACTGCTTTAAGTTTTGATTTATGTGAATGGTGTTGGTTTAAAATCCATTCACAAGTTTTATTTACTTTAAAGCAATTTATTTACCATGGACGGTTTTACCGCCTACTGCTTTAAGTTTTGATTTATGTGAATGGAGCTGAATTAAAGCCCTTGTCACAAGCTTTATTTACTTAAAAGCAATTTATTTACTATGGTTGGAATTACTGCTTATTGCTTTAATTTAATTTATTGTACTTCTTTTGTTACGATGAGTATAACAAGGACCCGAAGTTCCTTGATCAGATTAGAACCTGCAGTTTCTTGATCCTCATCATATAAAAATGATTGGACCAGAAGTTCCATCATGCAAAAAGATTGAGCATGAAGACCCTTGATCCTCAGAGATCAGACATGAAGTTCCTTGATGAGTACTTTAAGTTTGAAGAGCCGAAGTGCCATAACTTAATTGTAATAAAAGCCATGAGAGTACCAATGCATAGGTTATTAAATAAGGACCAGAAGTTCCTTGATGTATGTAAATGATAATATAATACATGTTTGCTGGAGAGCTTACATCTCGAAGTTTTGATGATTATTGCATGACATTGGGCATTGATGTTGAACACCATGTTCCTCATGTCCGTACTCAAAATGGTTTACCAGAAGCATTTATTAAACCGATGAAATTGATTACCCGTACTCGGATCATGAAAACGAAATTGCCAAGTTTTCTACATGGGGACATGCCATGTTACATGATACATTATTAGCTTGGTTGAGACATGTTGCCAACCACTAATACTTCTCAGTATAACTCGTGTTTGGGCACTAATTAAACATTACACGTTTACGAGTTTTTGGTTATGTTATCTATGTGCCTATTACAATGCCACAAACGTATTAAAATGAGGCATCATTGCAAATTAAGAATTTATGTTGGATTTGATTTATCATCCATCATTCAATATTTTGAACCCTTAACTGGGGATATATTTACCGCATGATTTGCGGACTATAATTTTAATAATACAGTTTTCCCATCATTAGGGGGAGAAAATAACATCGTTGTAGAAGAATGATGAGAAAATACCGTTCCAGAAGAACGAAGAGAATTTGTCTTATTTTGATTCACGAAGAAATCAATGAGAAAATGAAGTAAGAATAATTGAATGATGTAACAAAAGTGATGAAATCACATATACTTGCTGTAAATGTGCCTACAAGAATTGATGTCCCTATTGGACAAAATAATGTGGCAGCAAATGATTTATCTGTTGCACGCCTGAAGCGTGGCAAACCCTTAGACTCAAAAGGTTCAGTCTTTCGAAAGAAGAAGAATATGGCACTACTGAACTATTGCATTCCCGAAACATAACTGTTGCATGCCGGAAGCATGACAGTTGTCGCATGGATACACGTCCCAGAAAGGACAATCCGCGGACATGGAAATTTTGATGTCTCATGCATGAAGCATGATAGACGTATAGACTCCAATAACTCAACTCCCGGAAGTGGAGATTAAAATCCAAGCTCTATAACGCTCAAGAAGAGGTTATGATCCGCATTCTCTAAATTATGGCTATCCTGGAAGAGATAGTGTAATGCCCTTGAATAGGCAATGGATATCCAAAGAAATGAAAAGTTTTTTTATGCATGCGCATGCACATGAGAATATGGGATCACGAATTGATGATAACCAATGGTAAATTTGGTTTTTATAAGTAGCTACTAAATTTCATCAATAAGCTGTGTTGATAATGAGTCACGTTCTTTTGTTCGTCGACGAAAGGAAAAATTATTGGCAAAAAATGGAGAAAGGCAATTCCATTACAATCTTGTAAGAACGTGGAAAAATGGATCTATATATATTTGAATATAATACAAATAGCCAAAAGATGTTGAACCAAAGAGGTTACATATGGGCATTTGTAATACAGTGAATTACACTCACATGATATGACACAAGGTTGCTAATTGAAACCTGAAATTATACTCCTGTAAACGAGTTCATATGAATGGAGAAATATATACGAAGGGTTGTGAGTCGCCCACATCATATCTCCATAAGTAAATCCCTCAAGTATACATGGGAGCAAATTACTCTGTATAAATTCTAAAAAGAAAATGTGTCATGAAGTGTAGAAAATCCCTGAAGGATTCAGATTGCTTGAAGTAAGTCCTAAAAGGATAAAGCATAAATTATGTACTCAGTACCAATGGATGGTATAAATTGCTTGAGTAAGTACTATCATAATGATATTGTTGCAACATACTAAAATCTCTTGCAAGAGTCGATGACATTAAATTAGAACTCCTGAAGAGTCGATGACATTAAATTAGAACTCCTGAAGAGTTGATGATACTAAATTAGAACTCCTGAAGAGTTGATGACATTAAATTAGGACTCCTGAAGAGTTAAGAAAATTTGTAAAGTGTTGAGAGAGATATTATCTCGAATTGCAGATCGAACAATACGCCAACACAAATCTTATCCATGATGTTTATGATATTAAAGAATCATATGGATTGAAGATTATGAGTTAAATACTCAAATAATTTAGACACTAAGGATGATCATTTATATTCGAGAGGGTAAAGATAAATTGATATTTGGTCCAGAAGTACCACATCTTAGTGAAGAATATGCTTTATTGTATTTGGCACAATACACTGAATGAAATAAAGCTTATCTATTGATATTTCAAAGAAATTACAGATATGTGCATACACATGAGCTACAATTATGAAAAAATATATATATACAAAGTGCAGATAAACATGAGGGAGCCTTCATTACTCATGTGGAGCCTCAGCAGTCGATGGAGCTCCTGGAAGCGAAGAGCCAGAGTTGGAATCTCCGGAGCCGGAACACTTGGTGCTACTCCAGAGGACGAAGGCAACATAAACCTCGGGAGTAACGCCATGAACCTTTCATGATCACTCTGGATCCGACCGTCTGACTCCTGCAGCTGGTCCAGCTTCTTTTTCATGCTGGTCGAGTAACTAGTTGCAAGCATGTGCAACTCCTTGTTCTCGTGCCTGAGTCCTCTGACCTCTTGCTGAAGACTAGCCACCTCCGCCATCAGTGACTCAACCTGACGAGAGCGTGCAAGAAGGCGTTGGCCCATGTTTGAAACTGAGCCTGCACTTTGGACTCTAAGAGCTAGAGATTCTTGAACAGCCAACTCGTCTGACCGCCTGGATAGCATCCTATTGTCTCTAGGAGTAAGAAGATTTCTGGCAATCACCGTAGCGGTTATTTCATTCCTCATCATTGTGTCCCCGACTGTAAGAGGACCATTGGGGGATATGAAGGACGGATTCCAAATATTGTTTGGAGAAGACGAGTCATCATCTTCTCCGACATTCAAGTTAAGGCGACGGTCGGAAGGGCAAGACATTTTTTTTTTTAAGAAGGTGTTGAGGAGGAAGAGTTCAGAAAGATTAAGAGTGCAGAAGTGCAAGAAGGAAGTGTTTACAGAAGGGAGTTCAAGTGTGAGGTGAAACAAAATTCGTGCCTCTATAAAAAGAAGCAAATCAAAGAGGCGCTCCTCAGAGATCGAAGAGAAGCTCCTCGCAGATTGAAGAGACAACCGGACACCTTTCTCAAAAGCTGGACGCTCCTTTCTCAAAGGCCGAATCCCTGTCTCAAAAGAGCCATTCCTCTATCAAAAGTCGAAATTGCTCAGCATCACGAGGCGATCAGCTTTTCTAGAATTGTTGTCACTCGTCACATGCACTGTCAGCTTTGCGAAAATTACGGACAGCTTTGTCAGAAAGCGCGTAACTTGTATTGTTCATCCATCCACCGGCTGCCGACAGGGGTAAGGGAATAGTTTCGGTTGGGAAGAATTATTCCTATAAACGTCTACTTTCGCCTTCCACAGCAAAGGCACACCCTCTCCACCTTTCTTCCTTTCTTCATCTCCGAGAATGTATTCTCAAAGAAAGCTTTCGAGTTACTCAGTGTTCTTCATTCCTTGGAACACCCCAGAAAACAAATCTTCGAAAGCAAAAGTATTTCATATCATGAAGGTTAAAAGCAAAAGTATCTCATATCATGCTTTCTCCTCACCTTCATCTGAAGAACATGGAGAAAGTGAGATCCCGATTGCTTACCTAGTCTTGCTCTCGAGTACTCATCTCAAACCTCTCCCAGCCCACTTCAAAAATAAACCTGTGTAGAGGTACTTCTTCAAAAGCAAAAGTATCTCACAGACGAAGCAGGAGGAGTCTGAGTTGCATCCAGATGAAAGCAGAGTCCGAGATCAAACTTCCGATCTGGAACTGATTGTCTCGTAACCTTTGCTTGTTTGTTTCTCTAGCATTGTGCTCGAGTACTCATCTTCAACTGATGTTGGAAGCTGGAAAACATGATGAGTCGCTGAGAAGTGACGTTCTGATGCTTTCATGGGAATTTTTGCAGCATAGCTAATCTCCACATTGAATGTTTTGGAGCGGCATCTCCAATTGTTTTCATGGGAATT
Source organism: Crataegus laevigata (assembly GCA_963580275.1). NCBI lineage: Eukaryota > Viridiplantae > Streptophyta > Magnoliopsida > Rosales > Rosaceae > Crataegus > Crataegus laevigata. The sequence goes on along the minus strand of OY756947.1, from coordinate 34,571,135 downwards.
TTTGCATTAGAGGAAAAATACTGCAAAAGAAAATGCCACACCTGCGTGGAGACCGGACTATTTGAAGCATGTGGAAACAACGTGCTGATTCATCCTCAACTAAGCTGAGGAGCACTTGCAAGAAGAAGGCCCTCCAGCCCAATTCAAGAATAAGCCTGTGGAAAGTTAACTACTAGTAAAGCAACTCTGTTGGCAACTCTTCTCACTAAGATATTGCAGCAGAATGATCAACGATCAGCCTAAATGATTTGAAATCAGGGGGAGATACTCATAAGGGGGAGCATCTAAGACAGATCAAGATTTTAACGAGTCAATCGAAGACTTGTGGCCATCCAAGGGGGAGTGTTGTAAATTATGGATGTCCACTCATCCACTCAACAAGTGGATGTCTAAGAAGCTTGCTCAACACTACTCATTTTTTTTCTATAAAAGCAAACCCAGCACAACATCAAATGGGTGACTGACGGGAGAGAAAAGAAAAGAGAGGAAGAAGGGAAGAGAGAAAAGAGAGGAAGAAGAGAGGAGATAATAGAGAGTTATCTTTGTACTCCTATTATTCCAGATTATAAAAGAAAGCACTACTGCTGCCCCGAGGATGTACTCCAGTCACACTGACTGTAGAGGAACCTCGTAAATTTTGTGTCTTGTTTATTTATTTCACTGCACACATCGTCGATTTTACAACAAAAAGTGAATTTTTAAAGTTTTTAAACTTAAACTCACTCATTTTTTTTCTCACTCCAAATCTATCTCTCTCCTTTTTTTTTTGCCTTTTTTTGTGTCTCCTCCAATCCGCTTTCTTCATTCTTTGAGTTCTTTCTCTCACTCCTCTTTCTCTATATCTCGTCTGCTCCTCTCTTTTCTTTCTTTCCTTCAATAATTTCTTACTTTCTTTCCTCCTCTCTCATTTTTCTCCCTCTCCTGTGACCTTCTTTTTTTAGATCTCTTTGTCTAGTTTACGTCGTAAGATTTCAAAATTTTAAATTGTAAACCAATCAAGTTTTTGAGTCTTAAAGAAAATTGTTTTCAAGAAATGTTCTTAAAAAATGTTTTGAGAAATTATAAAAAATTTCAAATAGGATACCAAACAGGCTTTTAATTTTCCATCAAATATCAGTTGGATGGATGGATATAAAAAAAATTTGGGTCCATGTACTGAAGTCATGTGTTAGCGTGCATCGGAACATTTGTTTATGATAAAATATGATACAAATAGGCGCTGAAAATAAAATAATGGTGGTGGTTGTGTTTAGAGAAGATATATATATATATATATATATATATATATATAAAAATGGCAGTGGTTGTGAAAAGAAGATACTGAAATACCAAAAGTTCAATTTTCCGTCAAATATTAGTAGGATGGAAGGATATAAAAAATTTGGGTTCATGTAATGAAGTCATGTGTTAGTGTGCATCGAAACATTTGCTTATGATACAATATTATATAAATAGGCGCTGGCAATAAAATAATGGCGGTGGTTGTATTTAGAGAAGATATATATAGATATATATAACAAAAAAAAATGGTAGTGGTTGTGGAAAGAAAATATTGAAATACCAAAAGTTTAATTTTCTGTCAAATATCAGTTGGATGGAAAGACATAAAAAAAATTTGGGTCCATGTACTGAAGTCATGTGTTAGCGTGCATTGGAACATTTGTTTATGATACAGTATGATATAAATAGGCGCTAAAAATAAAATAATGGCGGTGGTTGTGTTTAGAGAAGATATATATAAAAAAATGATAGTGGTTGTGAAAAGAAGATACTGAAATACCAAAAGTTTAATTTTCTGTCAAATATCAGTTGGATGTAATGATATAAAAAAATTTAGGTCCATGTACTGAAGTCATGTGTTAGCGTGCATCGGAACATTTGTTTATGATACAATATGATATAAATAGGCGCTGAAAATAAAATAATGGCGGTGGTTATGTTTAGAGAAGATATATATAAAAAATGGCAGTGGTTGTGAAAAGAAGATACTGAAATATCAAAAGTTTAATTTTCCATCAAATATCAGTTGGATGGAAGGATATAAAAAAAATTTGGGTCCATGTACTGAAGTCATTGTTGGAAATGTGACCTAAAACCAATCATATGATGATACTTTACAGACATTTCACAAGTTAAACTAATCTAGTTTAATAGAAAGGGCAAACATTATTGTTTTAAGCCGTCTCATATAAATGTTATATGCTTGAACAATAAGTCCTAGGAATATGTGATTGGAGAATGCGATCTAAAGAAGTTAGATTCATGAGACTATTCTTTCGTATACATATCCTAAACGTTCTTGATCATAGGATTGCCAATTGGGCGTTGACAGTCCGTTAAGATCAGTATGTGCTATGTCTTATCTCAGGGGGAGTGACTGGTCTCGAGTCATTGGTGTGAGTGACACCAAGACAAGCATGTAGGTGCTCAATCGAGAATGAGTTCACTGAACACGATCAACGAGGAGTTCTCATACTCATGTCACATGAGAACTCATGGTTAGGATAATGCAAAGTAGTCCTTTGACCTGAGGCATCACAGTTGTCTTGTGGTTAGGTACTTGATCTTTGATTATGTCAAAGTCACACCATCAGGAGGGTGTCCACGGCATCGTCGGGGTTAAGCCACTTAGCTATGGAGGCAAGTGAATGCGCAACAAGGGATCTCTAACCTTCAAATCTGTTTGAGGGATAATACTCTATGATATGATTAAAATCTCTGATCAGAGTATGAATGAGATTTAGGAATGTGTTCTAAATCACATTCAAGGGAATCATATAAGCACAAGATTCACATTGGATAGTAGACATGAATAAACTATCAAACCAAACAATGTGGTCAAGAGTATTGTATTAGAGAAGGACCGTATTGCATTTGTAATCCTAAACTGAATAGGTTCTCCACCTCTTCTGATTAGCTTGGGTAACCATGATATGCTGCTAGGTGTCACTCATGGTTTGTGGAAGCCCTAAACATGTGTAATCACTAAAGGGATAATTGAAAGAAGTTTCAATTCACAATCGATTTAAAAGAGTTTGAATCGCCCACTGCCTCGCTAAAAGGAACCTAATGGATCGTACACCGTGTAAGGTAGAGATTGAAGATTCAACGGAGATGAGTAAGAATAATTAAATGGTTTAATTATTTATGGCAAGGATTAATTAATATGTTAATTAATCAAACGAATGAGTTCGTTAAAGACCTCGGGATAGTTTTGGACCTTAAGGCCCAATGGGCTTCGAACGTCAAGTCCATTAACTTAAGTTGTATGACAACTTAATGAATAATGATTCACAAAGGCCTAAATAGCCCAATAACACCCTAAGGCCGGCCATGTTAGAGAGGGTAGCAAACTTGGACTTATTTACAAGTTTGCCACTCAAATGAATTAAGGTATAAATATGACTTTATAGCCAAAATTCATTAAGGGCTTTCTTTTGGGGAAATTGGAGAAAACACAAACTCCTTTCTCTCTAAAAATGGCCGGCCACCTAGAGGAGAATATCTAGCAATCCTACTCCTCCAAGGTCACTCATTTCTTCTTAAATCTAACCTTGGTGTAGAAACTTAGAGGTTCTCAATTTTGGGAACTTAGAGAACCTATTCTTCCATCCAAATCCATAGATCTAAGATGCAAGGAATGAAGGCCCTCTCTTTGGGTGATTAGCCTTTGCTTATGCAAAGAGGAATCTACAAAGGTATAATTTCAACTCACTTTGTTTTGAGTTGTGTATTGGTTCACCAAACTACTAGGCTTTGAACATTCATGGGTAATGTTTTGTTTTAAGTACATGCAAGCATGATTCCGCCTTTAATTTGTTAATTGCATGCTAATGATGTTGCTTAAATGAACATGTATTCTCAAAATAATCTTTCAAGTGGTATCAGAGCCTAGGTCTAGTAGTTGGTGAATCCTTTTGGGTTTTGTAGTTCATAGTATGTGATTTAAAAGTTGTAATATATTACAAGCTTTATTCTTGCTTTCTTTGAATGTAAATTTTGTTAGAAAATTTGCCATCTCAAATGTTGTAGATGTAGTTCATATGAGCATGAATATTGGAGCTAAAATTTGGTGCCATGATTTTTGGGAATTTCGGCCAAAATTAAAGGGTGGATTTTTGGGTTCTTGTTTGTCTTGTTAAAGTGTTTTTCAAGTGACTTTTGGAACCCCTATGTACCCTAGTTTGGTTATATGTTATTTCCCTTAAGTTTAAGTGATTTTGGGATGTTTTTGGATGAAAAATGTTCATGGAATTTTTATGGGTTTCTCATGAATGTTCTTCATTGTTCTTGATGTTCTTGCCAAGAACAATAAAGCTTGGGGTTTTGATTCAAAGTTTTGAATAATTTCATAAAGTTTTTGTTTTAAGATATTTTCATATATTTAAAGAATATATAACTTTGTAAATATCTTGGATATTTGTTTTAAAGGTGAAAGAAAAATTGGTGGGTGTGTAAAGATTAATTCCTTTTCACACACACCACTTGCTTGACCAAAGAGTCCCTTTCACACCCTCACAAAAACTTTGAATTTTTTTTTTAAAAATCTTGTCAAAAACCGGCCACCCTATTAGTTAGGGTATATTTGGGCCTTTTGTGCAATTACATAAAGTTTTGATACTTTTGTGTATTTGCATTTTGGCCCAAAAGTTTACGTTTTTACGTAAAGGTCCAAAATCACTAAAAGGACAAATTGTTTTGCTCCTTTAATGAAGTAATTGTTTTTGTTAAAATTTTTGGGTTCTAGTTGTAATTACATGAAGTAGTGGACTATTGTGTTTTTACAAAGTGACCCCAAAAGTTTGTGTTGTGCAATATAACCCAAAAGTTGAGGTTATTGCTTTTCGGCCCAAATTAGGATGAGAACAAAATGGTTTTGTCTCTTTAAATGAGAATTGGATTTTCATTTCATTTAGCTCCATTTAAATCAATTCTATGGATACAAAAACCAAATGAAAATGTTGCATTCAAAATTAATTAGTTAAAGCGTTAATTAATTAAAGGGTGATTATGAACCTTAGCCTACGATAATTGAGCTATGTGAAAGGCCGTTTCAAATTTGTTTGAACCATGGGAATGTGTAGATTAGATTTTGGTTGTAATTTGATTTGATCAAATGTTGTAAAAGAGCATAAGCTCTTCTTTACTTTAAAGTAATTTGATTTGATCAATTGTTGTAAAAGAGCATAAGCTCTTCTTTACTTTGAAGTACTTCTTTCTTGCTTTATATGATATGCATGAAAATGGAGTAGAGGGTCCAACGCCCCTAAGACAACACGCCTTAATATGATTAAACGCGTAACTAAAATCAATCACCATCCCTAGACCGAGATTCAACACTAGGCTCGTGTTGGATCTAAACAAAGGTTTATAGTCATCCTAAGGCCCTAAGGCAACTATATAGTCCATTAATGAATGCAAACCTTATGTTAGTAGTATCATATACTCTTGCTTTAAAAACCGTTTTAAAAGCTTAGTGGGAGTATTATATACAACTAAATCAATCACATGGACCAATAGTTGTAATAGGACCAAAATGTTTTAAGTGATTAAAAGCATGCTTATATGTGATGAGACCTAAAACCTTCAACTAAACCAATATTAAGTTGACAAGCGTGGGAGTGCTTAGAACACTCTTTCGTGGCCTTCCACCATGGTGGGCTTCAATCGTGTGTGACTCATACACCGTATTCGTCCAGTTCTGGGGTTGCAAAGTATGTGCTTACATTCAGGAGAAGCCTATAAACATATGATGAAGTGAAAGTAGGCAACGAGTATGGCCAATAAGATATTCTTCTGAGGCCATTCTTGAACCCCTACTTGAACTAGCATGGTGTGAATGACTTAACATGGTGCCAATAAGATATTCTTCTGAGGCATCATTCTCTGGAGGCCAAATAAGATGGGTACTTACATTAGATGTAAATGAGTAAGCGTACTCTCTCATTATTATTAACGCTAGCCAATAAGATATTCTTCTGAGGTGGGCTTGGTAATAGTGAGTCTCACATACCCCACTAAGAGTTTCCTCCAAAAACTCTCGAATTCCGATGAGGGATATGGAATTTGCCAAAAATAGTGGGTGGTCCTATTTGATTTAAAGACCCGGATCAAATAGCTTAAAATCAATCAATTTATATTCGTTATGTATTTGTTTACCAATATATTTGCAAACGCTATCCAAAACTTGACAAAGAAAAGCCAAACGCTTTAGTTTTCAAACTTGGTACCACAATCTCATAGATTGTCTTGAATGGATTGTAAGAGTGCCTAAGTAGTCTCATCCTCACATTCTTCCAATTGATAATGTATCAATGGAAGAACATGTTAGATAAGTTTATCATGAAGAGGACAACGCAAACACTAGTGCTTGTCTCTTTGTTACACGAACAAGGAACTTGAGAAGTAAGCACAAGGGCATGGACACTTTATGTGCCATGATTCTTCACTTACAAATTGTTGTATGAAGAAATTGGAGTTGCCTTGAACAACTCTTGAAAGTTTGTAATTATGTTTAGAACATAATGGTTGGTTGACAAAAATAGTCCATCAACATGGACTTACGATGATTTTGAATCATTGAAGTGCTAAACCACTTAACGAGACGGAAACTAGGCAAGGACTTCACCTTTGTGTCCCTATCCTAATGGTTCACTAAGTTTATTGTAAACTATATAGTGAACAATAACCGTACCCTCTCCAAATTGTTTGATGTGTATAACACAATTGAAACAAGTTTTAAGAGAGATAGTGGGAGTTTAGGGACCATGACTATTGTAGTCAAAGGAGAAGTCAAATGAAGAAGATAAAAATAACTCCAAGGGAACAAACTTTCTTTATGAAAGGATGGACATTGGAAGAAGTATTTGTAAGAAAAGTCTTGCAAAGTGTCAAGAACACACTTTTCGAAGGTGTTATAAAATGTTCTTGAATAATTCAAAATAGTTGGTTCTTCTACTTGAATACATGATTCTGTATTAGCAACTATGTTTTACAATCGTTGTAAAAGTGTGGCTAATAAGAAGTAGAAGATAAATAAGAGAAGAGAAAGTACTTCACATTCGGAACGTGAATAAAATATAGATCTTTGCGAAAGCAAATAGTACTTACTTCCTCATATGAACTACCAATGAAATTGGAAAAACAAAGATTGTCTTTACATTCCAATTTAATGTAAGGAACTTAATTCCATCACTATAAGAGATGGATGAATGCTTTGTTTGACAAAACATTGGTCTTTATTAATGAATGATTGGATTATTGCAATCTAATTAATTGTCTCTATAGTAGAGATAATGTGGTAGTGTTAACTGTTTAGAATATAACGATGCTTAAAACCCAAAAGGTTGCAAGGTAGTGACTAATCCCAACTGAGTTGTGATACCTCTAAAACATAAATTACGAGTTGGTCATGGATGGATGCTTTGGATCATTAGATCCGGATCCAATACCTTCTTGTTAAAATTGTTTAGAGGCGAAATGTTCGAATCTTTATTCTTTTGGAAAGAAGAAAGAATCACAAAGTTGTTGAGGTTAATTCACTTAGATGTTAGTGGCACATATCCACAACATAATACTACTCATGTTGTATGACATTCACCGAAGATAACTCTCGGTTGGAATATAGTTTATTTTGAATAAACACAAGCCCGAATACTTTGCAAAAGGTTTCAAAGAATTCAAGAAATGTAAGTTGATGAGTAAGACGTCTAAAGTATTTACCTCCTTAGATTTGATCCAAGGAAAGATAACACTTTAGATGAGTTTCCTTGAAAGATATCAAGGAAATTGGCATCATAAGATAATAAATTTCTCCATTAGGAGAAGAACGCACTCAAATATGATTTAGTTCGTTGGTTATTATCTGTTACCCATATATAGGATATATATATATATATATATATATATATATATATATATATATATATATATATATACTTCTAAAACAATGTGATTGTGAATTAGAAGATCTTCCAAAAATTTTCATAACTCCATAAGATGTAGTTAGAAAGAAAGACAAATCTTAAACATGTTAAGATTTGGGGTTGTGTGCTAATAAGCAATATTTGTTTGATAACAATCTTGTGGGATATCCTTAAATTAGCTTTTGGATATCGCTTCTATAAACCAACTAACAAATGTTGTTTGTTGGGTAGTTCATTGTAATCTTACAATATGATTTGCATAAGAGCAAATGAACAAAAGATAGAACTCAAAGAATAAGAGCAAATGAACAAAAGATAGAACTCAAAGAATGGGTTCTTTAAGAGACAAGAAAGTAATCAACAAATATAACAACCTGGTTCCTATACCACAAGCTCCAAGGTAGTCGAAAAGGATTTATAAACCGTCTCAGTTGAATGGTTTTGAACTTTATGACTATGTCATAGAGTTGCACCTCTTAATTCGAAAGAAATAAGAATGAAAATCCTTATGACTACATTGAGTGTATATATATATGATATATACTCAAGGAAATGGTAAAGTACCATTTGACTCGAAATAATGAAACCTTAATAGCTAAATTGGTAGCTTAAGGTGACTACAATCAAAGAGAATGGTTGACTTTGAAGAAACCATCTTTGATATAGTCTTGGTTTCAATTAATTCAAAGATTGCTAGCTACAACTAAAAGGTGATTTAATGTTTGGACATAATATGAGTTTGCGAAACCATTATTAAGATAGTCTTGATAATATATGTCTAAAACTATAAATCACAAGACATGTAAGTTGTGGAGATCCATCCATCATGAATCTTAGCAAACTAGTGGGAGCTATAAGCGTCTTATGAGAGAAAGATCAAATCGTTTGATTTCTCATAAAGGTGTAAATGAATCTTTTGTTTACTAGGTTTACAAAAGATTAGTGGGAGTTAATCATATTCCTAAATTTAAATATATATAATATATTAATTTTTGGAAATGAAAAGAATACTTCTTCGTTAAAGTTATGACTTTAAACATTCTATAACGATAGAATGTACATGGGAGATATAGTCTATATATATGGGATGGAAATCTATAATGATATATTTCAAAGATATAATTGGATTATATCAATCCCTAAAATAGACAAGAGATGCTAGGAAGTTTCTCATATGATGATAAACTTCAATCAGAATGACAATTCTAGTGAGACTAGGAAGTTGTTCTTCTCAAAGGGAATGTACCCTTTGACTCCCAAAGAAATAATGCGTAAATAGAATTCTTTATGGATAAGCAAAAAGGTGATTTATGTATTTCATATTGTATGAAAAACATTGATATAAATTGTACCTAGAAAGGTACAAGACGATATCAGTGCAAGCCCAGGATCAGAACCATGGCAACTGTCAAGTGAATCCTTAAGTATTTAAGAAATACTAAAGGATAGACTCCTCAAAGAATGAGGAAGAATTAGAGTAACGTAATGAAAGCGTAAATGTATTAGATTATGAATCTAATCCATCGTTGGATGTTTCTTCATTATGAATGAAGAGATAAACATATATTTCTTTATTATGACTAAAGAGATGTTTGGATGGAAACATTAAAAGTAATGACTTTAATTTGTTCCATCATGTATGCAAAATATATTGCCATATAGAAGCTCACAACATTGTTGTTTGGATGGGAAAGTTCATTTATGAACTCTCTATTCGGTTCCAACCAGAAAGTGTATGACACTAATGGGGCGATAGCTCAAGCCTGGGAATCAAGGTCTCATCAAGATCTGAACTCAAATGAGAGACTGAACCACATGATTGAGAATCATGTATAATGGTGACGTTGTTAATCTCAAGATTGCTTCTATGGATAACATATAGATATCCATTGTCTAGGCCTACTATTCAGCCATTTTTGAAATGACTACAGAAGAGGTATCATCACAGATGACCAAGCTTATTGGCTCTAGTGCAAGTGGGAGATTGTTGGAAATGTGCCCTAAAACCAATCATATGATGATACTTTACGGACATTTCACAAGTTAAACTAATCTAGTTTAATAGAAAGGGCAAACATTATTGTTTTAAGCCGTCTCATATAAATGTTATATGCTTGAACAATAAGTCCTAGGAATATGTGATTGGAGAATGCGATCTAAAGAAGTTAGATTCATGAGACTATTCTTTCGTATACATATCTTAAACGTTCCTGATCATAGGATTGCCAATTGGGCGTTGACAGTCCGTTAAGATCAGTATGTGCTAGGTCTTCTCTCAGGGGGAGTGACTGGTCTCGAGTCATTGGTGTGAGTGACACCAAGACAAGCATGTAGGTGCTCAATCGAGAATGAGTTCACTGAACACGATCAACGAGGAGTTCTCATACTCATGTCACATGAGAACTCATGGTTAGGATAATGCAAAGTAGTCCTTTGACCTGAGGCATCACAGTTGTCTTGTGGTTAGGTACTTGATCTTTGATTATGTCAAAGTCACACCATCAGGAGGGTGTCCACGACATCGTCGGGGTTAAGCCACTTAGCTATGGAGGCAAGTGAATGCGCAACAAGGGATCTCTAACCTTCAAATCTGTTTGAGGGAGAATACTCTATGATATGATTAAAATCTCTGATCAGAGTATGAATGAGATTTAGGAATGTGTTCCAAATCACATTCAAGGGAATCATATAAGCACAAGATTCACATTAGATAGTAGACATGAATAAACTATCAAACCAAACAATGTGGTCAAGAGTATTGTATTAGAGAATGACCGTATTGCATTTGTAATCCTAAACTGAATAGGTTCTCCACCTCTTCTGATTAGCTTGGGTAACCATGATATGCTGCTAGGTGTCACTCATGGTTTGTGGAAGCCCTAAACGTGTGTAATCACTAAAGGGATAATTGAAAGAAGTTTCAATTCACAATCGATTTAAAAGAGTTTGAATCGCCCACTGCCTCGCTAAAAGGAACCTAATGGATCGTACACCGTGTAAGGTAGAGATTGAAGATTCAACGGAGATGAGTAAGAATAATTAAATGGTTTAATTATTTATGGCAAGGATTAATTAATATGTTAATTAATCAAACGAATGAGTTCGTTAAAGACCTCGGGATAGTTTTGGACCTTAAGGCCCAATGGGCTTCGAACGTCAAGTCCATTAACTTAAGTTGAATGACAACTTAATGAATAATGATTCACAAAGGCCCAAATAGCCCAATAACACCCTAAGGCCGGCCATGTTAGAGAGGGTAGCAAACTTGGACTTATTTACAAGTTTACCACTCAAATGAATTAAGTTATAAATATGACTTTATAGCCAAAATTCATTAAGGGCTTTCTTTTGGGGAAATTGGAGAAAACACAAACTCCTTTCTCTCTAAAAATGGCCGGCCACCTAGAGGAGAATATCTAGCAATCCTACTCCTCCAAGGTCACTCATTTCTTCTTAAATCTAACCTTGGTGTAGAAACTTAGAGGTTCTCAATTTTGGGAACTTAGAGAACCTATTCTTCCATCCAAATCCATAGATCTAACATGCAAGGAATGAAGGCCCTCTCTTTGGGTGATTAGCCTTTACTTATGCAAAGAGGAATCTACAAAGGTATAATTTCAACTCACTTTGTTTTGAGTTGTGTATTGGTTCACCAAACTACTAGGCTTTGAACATTCATGGGTAATGTTTTGTTTTAAGTACATGCAAGCATGATTCCGCCTTTAATTTGTTAATTGCATGCTAGTGATGTTGCTTAAATGAACATGTATTCTCAAAATAATCCTTCAGTCATGTGTTAGCGTGCATTTGAACATTTGTTTATGATACAATATGATATAAATAGGCGTTAAAAATAAAATAATGGCGGTGGTTGTGTTTAGAGAAGATATATATATATATATATATATATATAATGGCAGTGATTGTGAAAAGAAGATACTGAAATACCAAAAGTTTAATTTTCCATCAAATATCAGTTGGATGGAAGGATATAAAAAAATTTGGGTCCACGTACTGAAGTCATGTATTAGTGTGCATCGGAACATTTGTTTATGATACAGTATGATATAAATAGGCGCTGCAAATAAAATAATGGCGGTGGTTATGTATATAGAAGATATATATATAAAAAAGGATAGTGGTTGTGAAAAGAAGATATTGAAATACCAAAAGTTTTGGTACTCTACTTGAATTCAACTTTTTAAACTTAAAAACAATTTTCAAGTTTTAGGTTTTAAAAACTTGTTTGGTAGGACTATTTTCCAAAACTAAACTCAAGACTAACTCAAAAATATAGTCTATTATCTAAAAACATAAAAAGTGAATTTTTAAAGTTTTTAAACTTAAACTCACTCATTTTTTTCTCTCACTCCAAATCTATCTCTCTTTTCTTCTTTCTCTCTCCTTTTTTTTGCCTTTTTTGTGTCTCCTCCAATCCGCTTTCTTCATTCTCTCACTCCTCTTTCTCTCTATTTCGTCTGGTCCTCTCTCTTCTTACTTTTTGCTTCAATCATTTCTTACTTTCTTTCCTCCTTTCTCATTTTTCTCCCTCTCATGCGACCTCCTTTTTTTAGATCTCTTTGTCTAGTTTACGTCGTAAGATTTCAAAATTTTAAAATTGTAAACCAATCAAGTTTTTGAGTCTTAAAGAAAATTGTTTTCAAAAAATGTTCTTAAAAAATGTTTTGAGAAATTATAAAAAAATTCAAATAGGATACCAAACAGGCTCTTAATTTTTAATCAAATATCAGTTGGATGGATGGATATAAAAAAATTTGGGTCCATGTACTGAAGTCATGTGTTAGCGTGCATCGGAACATTTGTTTATGATAAAATATGATACAAATAGGCACTGAAAATAAAATAATGGCGGTGGTTGTGTTTAGAGAAGATATATATATATATATATATATATATATATATATATATATAAATGGCAATGGTTGTGAAAAGAAGATACTGAAATACCAAAAGTTTAATTTTCCGTCAAATATTAGTAGGATGGAAGGATATAAAAAAATTTGGGTTCATGTAATGAAGTCATGTGTCAGTGTGCATTGGAACATTTGCTTATGATACAATATGATATAAATAGGCGCTGAAAATAAAATAATGGTGGTGCCATATATATATGGCAGTGGTTGTGAAAAGAAGATACTGAAATACCGAAACTCAAGTCAATAAAGCTCCTTCAATCAACATAAACAAAAGTTAATAATATAATAAGGGTACGCATATGGACTTGAGGAACCACATACCGCTAGCTGGGAAGGTGCAGTGAGAGAGAGGAAAAGAGGATATCCAATAGATTATACCAATGACTATTCAACTGTCAATAATGCACTCTTTTAGGTTGAAATGTGGAAGCATCTGATAAGTAGCATGCCAACAACCACACAATAAACAAGTGATAGAAAAAAGATCTAAATGTGAAAGGATAATTAAAAACCGTTATTCAAGATCGGTGGTAAATAATCTATTAGATCATTGTATTAACTATTAAGTGATGCTCTAATATCATTCTTAGGAATTTCAAGGAGGCATTTGGGGGTTGGATCTTTTTTTTTATTCGGCGGTACAAGAGAATTTTATTGAACATTTTTAGGCTCCACTGATAAAAACTATTGCAAAATGCGTATTAGGATTAGATCCTCCATAACTTCTAAAATCTCTGGAAACATTTCAAGACTCGAGCAACCAGAAAGATCAAGGATATTGAGAGACTTCATACGAATGAAGCTTGGAAGACTCTTAAGTTCCTAGCAATTGTCTAGGTTCAAATGACTCAATCCCGTGAGATTATTAATTGCCGAGGGTAGTTCTTTAATTTTTGACACGGATAAATAAAGATCCCATAGTTTCTCCATGACTTTTAAAATCTTTGAAAACATCTCAAGACTCGAGCAGTTAGAAAGATTAAGAACTTTGAGAGATTTCATACGAATGCTACTTGGAAGACTCTTAAGTTCCTTGCAATCTTCTAGGAACAAATAACTTAACCCCATGAGATTATTAATTGACGAGGGCAGTTCATTAATTTTTGACCTGGATAAACTAAGCTCAGATAGTTCTTCCATAACTTCAGAAATCTCGGGAAATATCTCAAGACTCGAGCAACTAGAAAGATGAAGGCTTTTGAGAGACTTTATATGAATGTTGTTTGGAATGCTCTTAAATTCCTTGCAATCTTCTAGGTTCAAATAACTCAACCCCATGAGATTATCAATTGATGGGGGCATTTTTGTAATTTTTGACCTGCATAAATCAACTCTGATAGTTTCTTTATGCCTTCTAAAATCTCTGGAAACATCTCAAGACTCGAGCAGCCATAAAGATCAAGGGTTTTGAGAAATTTCATATGAATGTTGCTTGGAAATCTCTTAAGTTCCTTGCAATCTTCTAGGTTCAAATAACTCAACCCCGTGAGATTATTAATTGATGAGGGCAGTTCTCTAATTTTGACCTAGATAAATTAAGCCATAATAGTTCCTCTATAACTTCTGAAATTTCAGGAAACATCTCAAGACTCGAGCAACTAGAAAAATAAAGGTTTTTAAGAGATTGCATACGAATGCTGGTGGCTAGAATCTTAAGTTCTTTGCACCCATTCATATTCAGTAAAACAAGTTTTGTAAGAGTTGAAATAGATGGGCGAACCTCAACTAAATTTCTACAACTTTGAAGAATTAGCTTCTCAAGATTTGGCACCTCTGTGAAGTCAGGGGTTTCTTTAAGGTATTCACAATAACTTAAATTGATGAATTTCAATTTTTCTAGCATATATTAAAACATTCAGGAAAACATGCATTACTTAATAAGACATCTTAGAACCCACACATTTAAAAAGAAACATATACATGTAAATGACGATTGTATGTACAGGGACTCCTTCCCAAAGTTGGTCAATCAGACTATATCGCATGTCAAGGTCAACAAGATTTCTGAATTGAAAGTTGGATGGCAAAGATCCAAGCCAGTAGGGACACTTCAACTTAGGAGAAAGGAACTTTAAATGACCAATTAGGTGTTGTTTGCAGTAATCCTGTTTAAAACGGAGTACTAATGACTGATCTTAAATGGTATGCAACGTACGTTTTTTTGTATCGAACTATCTCGTACTGAACTAGTTTCAAGAACTAAGCTGGACTGATTTAGTAAAGCGTTTGGTACAGTGTCGAACTAAGAGATATGATAATAAAAAAATAATTAATCTTTTTAAATTATAAAATCCCAAAATAAAAAAAAATGAATTATGGTATCTTCCTGCCGACTCCTCCTTTATAACCCACAAATCCTCCATCACAACCAACTTGCAGCCCCAACTCTATTAGAAATATCAGAACTAACAATTCCTCTATCACAGCCCCAACTCCTCCGTCGCAACCACTCCATTAATTGGGCTAATTCCTAAAATGTGAAATCAATTCAAGCGGACCTTAGAGGTGCAGGAAGAGGACGAGCAAGTGTGAGTCGAAGGCGAGGACCACGACCGGATGAGGACGCAAGGAGGAAGCACGGAGCCGAGAACTCGTATACTCGTCGACGATCATCACCATCGTCGTCGGTGGGTGGTTCGGCGAAGTCGGTCAAGCAGCACGAGGACAAGGCCACGAAGAGGATGACAGGACGAGGACGCAAGGAGGAAGACACGAACGGTCTTAACAGTCTCTTGCTTATTGGGGCTTCGCTAAGAACTGCTTGCGAAGGACTTAGTCGAATCGAGTCCGGCGTAGTCTCATTTAAATCTAGTCTAACGAGTGAAAAACGTAGTATTGGACTAATGGTTAATCCAGTCTAATCTAGTGAAAGCTAGTGATGGTAAACAAACACATCTTGTTGAACCGGATTATCTCGGACTGGACTAACTTCAGGGACTAAGCTGAACTGGCTTAGATTAGACTAAGCTGGATTAACTTAGTGAAACGTTTGGTGCAGTGTCAGCATGGCCGGTCTAGAGATTTTTGAGGCCCGGGACGACGCCAAAAAATGTTGCCTCACTTCGTATAAAAAATTATTTGTTTTCACACGTAAGACATCGATAAAATTATATTTAGAAAAACACTTTAAATTCAATAATTTAGAAACACGGAATAACTAATTTATTTTGAATTGAGAGAAAGAAATCAAAAAACTTCGAGCTTATAAGTAAATAGATTATGAGTTTGTTTTCCATCTGAACTTTTAATATGTTTTTGTATAAATCATGAAGTATTTTTTCTTATTCACTAACCTTGTCAATATAAGACTAAAAAAATAATAATGTTTTCAAATTTTAAGGATATGTATAAGTAATTAATGAACACTAATTTAAACTTTTTTATGACACGTAATATTATTTGCAAATTTGGTCTAAAAGTTTAGTCTACAAGTTACTCTTTGTTGAAGATTAGACTTGAATTGGAACAGATGTTTAAAAATAGCAACCTACATAGCTACTAGCTAGTAAATAAATTAATAACCAAACAAAAATTTGTAAAAATTGAAAAAAATAAACATGCACATAACATTTCAAACTTAGGACCTCTCATTAATTTTAAACAACAAAAACCATTGGTTCTAATTAAACTTCTTGATCATTTAGCCAAATTTTATAAATTTATACTGTTATGAAAATAAATTTGTAAAAATTGGAATATAAATAAGCACACATAGTGTTTTGAACCTAAGACTTCCTCATTAATTTTAAACAACAAAACCACCAGTTAGAGTTAAATTTCTTTGTCACTAAACTAAATTTTATAAATTTATGCTCTCATAAAAACATAGATAAATATACCACCTTAATAATTTTGGTGGCCTTATTTTTTTGGCCCCGGATGGTACTGGGCCTAAGTGTCGGACAGTCCGACGCCGGACTAACTTCTAGTTCTAGTTCAATTCCTAGCCATCCAAATTAATTCCAATGAACCTCTATGATTCAAAACTACAAATAAACAACAATTTTTTCGAGGATCTGCAAAATGAACAGCCAACCATCTAAAGAATATAATCAAATTTTAAAAGGCTAATATTTACACACAGCTCCATCAATCACAATCAAAATTCTAAACTTGTTCGAATTCTAATTAGCAAGACAATTGCAAAATTCATATGCATACTGTAAGTATATAACCACAAAAGGCAAAACTTGAATTTGGCTTGCTTGAGTACAGGAGCATCACCAGTAGCTCTCAGATGAACAGCCACTGCACAAAATTGAAAACCTAGAAAAGTAAAAACACCATCGATCAAATAACAAGAAACCCACAAACTAAAACTGATCAAAACAGTGTAAAAGGATTTAAAACCCCAATTAATCATTGAGAATTAATGGTTTTGTAAGAAATCCTAAAGTCTCACCTTTTCAAAACAACACTCAGAGACGCTGCGTTTCGCTTCAAAGGTACGATCTTCTTCGTCAGCTCTATTTTTTATTCAGTGAGTTAGCTTCATTCTTTAAATCATGGAGATCTTGTTGTTGCGGTATCAAAACTTGGTGTTGGATTTGATACAGAGCAGAGGTAAATTCCCACGCAAATTGTGAAACGCAAATCTGAGCTGTGTAGTCAGATCGAGAAAATCAAGAAGCCGGTTGACGAAGCAAAACAGATGAACGAAAACCCAGTTAAGACGGTCTTAGCAATCCTATGCTTTGTAGGGGGATTCGCTAAGACCAGCTAGCGAGCTGTTTTGTCGAGGCGAGTCCCTCTTATAGCATCTCCAACGTTGCAAAGGTCTCCAAAGGTAACTCACTATTGAATAGCCTCCAATGAACCGTAATTACTTTTTGCATCTTCACCCCTAAATTGAATAGCCATGGCAATATGTAATAAAATATTAGTATTTTTTATTTTATAAAATAATAAAAAATAATTTAATTTCAAATTTCGGATGTAATTTTTAATCGGTCTCGTTGTACCACGTTTCATTACATAAGAAATTACAACCCAAAGTATTTGAGAACATATAAAATTGTGGTGTAAGGTGGAAGATAATGATAAAATATTTATACAAAAATTAAATCGTTTTTTTTTTTAATTTTTTTTAATTAATTGTTTACATTTTTTATTAATTGTTCACATTTTTTTTATTGAATTTTTATTGCTTTTTTACATTTTTTTTATTAATTTTTTATCTTTTTTATTAATTTTATAATGTGGCTGATGTCAGCCATGCATCATATGGCCTTAAGCTCTTAGGCCACCAATTCAAGCCGGGCCTCTCACTCGGTCCCCCCTCCCCAATTGCCCGTATGGGCTGGAGCTTGTAGCTGGGGCTATTATGTCTTCAAAGTCGCCGGTCCATCGGGCTTCAGCGTTGCAAAGGCCCCCTAGGGCAACTCACTATTGAATAGCCTCCAGTGAATAGTAATTGCCTTTAATGAACAGTAACTGTCTTTTGTATCTCAACCCCTAAACTGAATAGCTATAACAATATGCAATAAAATATTAGTATTTTTTATTTTATAAAATAATAAAAAATAATTTTATTTCAAATTTCGGATATGATTTTTAATTAGTCTTGTTGTACCACGTTTCATTAAATAAGAAATTACAACCCAAAGTATTTAAGAAAATATAAAATTGTGGTGTAAGGTGGAAGATAATGATAAGATATTTATAGAAAAATTAAATCTTTTTTTTAATTTCAATTTTTTTTTCGGATTTTTTATTAATTGTTTACATTTTTACTAATTTTTATTACTTTTTTATATTTTTTTTATTAATTTTTTACATTTTTATTAATTTTATAATGTGGTTGACGTTAGCCATGCATCATATGGCCTCAGGCTCTCAGGCCCCCTCCCTAATCGCTCGCATGGGCTGGAGGTTGTAGCTGGGGCTATTGGGTCTTCAAAGTCGCGGGTCCATCAGGCACCAGCTCCCGCTGGAGCTGCTCTTAATACCTTTAAAACTAGTCCGGGTAAGGAACAAACACAAGATTATCCTAATTTTTAGTGTAATCTAGTCTAGTGAAGTCTAAGAAAGCCAAACAAACACACCCAAAAAAAAGTCTTAGTTGAGACATAATAACAAAAGCTTCAGCAAAGCATAACTCATTTGAGTTCGACAAATCCAGGATTATACTTTGAACTGCTTCTGTAGCCTGTGCAAATCAAAGTGATGGAAAAACAAACAACCTTAGTTTAGATTATGAAATTATTGCTTGTTCCTTTGAAAACCGTTTTATAATCATTTCGTTTTCAATTTTCAATTTTTGTTTTGATTATTTTTTAGAAATCTAAAAATTGAAAACATATTACTTTGTTTAGTAATTGTTTTCAATTTTCAATTATTAAAAAGGTGGAATCTAGAATGGATATCAAACCGACCTAAGAAATATATTTTGGTCAAAAGTTGAAGCTTCATACTCAACATTGCATAAGAAAAAGATTTCGCACCTTATTTTTAGTTAACACACCATGAACATCTTCATAACTTTATAACCTACTTCGTCTCCCAGCCTATTCAATAGATTCTTGGCGGACGATTTCCCAACCCATTTCCTCTAGTAAATCATGCATCTCCAGTTCCCCATCCCCTGAGACAGTTATGAGAGCTCGATCGATTAGATCTCTTATTCCAATTTGAGCATTGAAACCACAACTGTTCAGAATTTTGGTTGCATAGTCTTCTTTCATTCCTTTAAAGAAACATGCAATATCTAGAAAGATATTTTTCTCTTTATGATCTAGTCCATCGAAGCTTGTTCTAAGCACGTCAATAATCCCCCTTTGCGGGACTTCCTTTAATTTCCCTAAGGCATCTTTCCACTCACGTACACTTTTGCTATCAAGAAAAGCTCTTAAGACTTTGAGTGCTAAAGGCAGACCTTGAGCATATTTTACAGCACGATTGGAGAGATCATCATAATATCTGGTGAGTTGGTTTTTACTTAAGGCGTATCGCCTAAAGAGTTCCAAAGCTCCAGGATCATTGAAAATCTTGGGCTTATATATCGCATCAGCTCCGCTCAATAAGCTTCAATTTGTTCTAATTTGTCCACATCATCAACAAAAATAAGAACTTTTCTCCGACCTAGGCTATTTAACATCATCTGGAAACCTTTATTCGAAATGTTGTAACTCTTCACCTTGTTGCCTGAGATACTCGATAGAAGTTGTGTCTGGATGTGCAGTTTGTCATGCTTCATGAACCCTCCTTGACATTTTCAAGAAAGTAACAAGCTTTAATTCGACAAGCGATTTCATCATAAACAGCTCTAGGGATGGTTGTTTTGCCAAAACCACTCATACCCCATATTTCAACGACGCGAACATCATCCAATTCCATCAGCTATAGTTAAATTTCTTTGTCATTAAACTAAATTTTATAAATTTATACTCTTATAAAAACATAGATAAATATACCATCCTAATAATTTTGGTACCCCCTATTTTTTTGGCCCTGGACGGTATTGGGCCTGAGTGTCAGACAGTCCAACACTGGACTAACTTCTAGTTCTAGTTCAATTCCTAGCCTTCCAAATTAATTCCAATGAACAGCCAACCGTTTGAAGAATATAATCAAATTTTAAAGGGCTAATATTTTCACAAAGCTCCATCAATCACAATCAAAATTCTAAACTTGTTCGAATTCTAATTAGCAAGACAATTGCAAGATTCATATACATACTGTACGTATGTAACCACAAAAGGCAAAACTTGAATTTGGTTTGCTTGAGTACAGAAGCATCACCAGTAGCTCTCAGATGAACAGCCACTACACAAAATTGAAAACCTAGAAAAGTAAAAACACCATCGATCAAATAACAGGAAACCCACAAAATAAAACTGATCAAAACAGTGTAAAAGGATTTAAAACCCCAATCAATCATTGAGAATTAATGGTTTTGTAAGAAATCCGAAAGTCTCACCTTTTCAAAACAACACTCGGAGACGCTGCATTCCGCTTCCAAGGTACGATCTTATTCGTCAGCTCTATTTCTGATTCAGTGAGTTAGCTTCATTCTTTAAATCATGAAGATCTTGCTATTGCGGTATCAAAACTTGGCGTTGGATTTGATACAGAGCAGAGGTAAAGTCCCACCTGAAGGGCATGCATTTTGAAATCAAGGTCAATGAGCCCAAGGCAGTGCCTTTGGAAGATACGCAAATTGTGAAATGCAAATTTGAGATGTGTAGTCAGATCGAGAAAATCAAGAAGTCGCTTGACGAAACGAAACAGATGAACGAAAACCCAGTTGAGACGGTCTTAACAATCCTATGATTTATAGGGGGATTCACTAAGACCAGCTAGCGAGTTGTTTTGTCGAGGCGAGTCCCTCTTAGAGTCCAACGTTGCAAAGCTCCTCCTAGGGCAACTCACTACTAAATAGCCTCCAGTGAACAATAACTGCTTTTTGCATTTCCACTCCTAAATTAAATAGTCATGGCAATATGTAATAAAATATTAGTATTTTTTATTTTATAAAATAATAAAAAATAATTTTATTTAAATTTCGGATATGATTTTTAATCGGTCTCGTTGTACCACGTTTCATTAAACAAGAAATTACAACCCAAAGTATTTGAGAAAATATAAAATTATGGTGTAAGGTAGAAAATAATAATAAAATATCTATAGAAAAATTAAATCTTTTTTTTTACATTTTTTTATTAATTTGTATATTAATTTTATAATGTGGCTGATGTCAGCCATGCATCATATGGCCTCAGGCTTTGGGGCCACCAATTCAAGCTGAGCCTCTCACTCGGGCCCCCTCCCCAATCCCCCGCATGGGCTGGAGGTTG
Organism: Crataegus laevigata; assembly: GCA_963580275.1. Lineage (NCBI taxonomy): Eukaryota > Viridiplantae > Streptophyta > Magnoliopsida > Rosales > Rosaceae > Crataegus > Crataegus laevigata. The sequence continues at coordinate 34,549,478 of OY756947.1, read as the reverse complement.
TAGCTGGGGATACTATGTCTTGAAAGTCACTGGTCCATCGGGCTCCAGCGTTGCAAAGGCCCCCTAAGGCAACTCACTATTGAATAGCCTCCATTGAATAGTAACTGCCTTTAATGAACAGTAACTACCTTTTGCATCTTAACCCCTAAACTGAATAGCTATGGCAATATGCAATAAAATATTAATATTTTTTATTTTATAAAATAATAAAAAATAATTTTATTTCAAATTTCGGATATGATTTTTAATCGGTCTCGTTGTACCACGTTTCATTAACTAAGAAATTACAACCAAAAGTATTTGAGAAAATATAAAATTGTGGTGTACGGTGGAAGATAATGATAAGATATTTATAGAAAAATTAAATCTTTTTTTTATTTTAATTTTTTTTACGGATTTTTATTAATTGTTTACATTTTTATTAATTTTTATTGCTTTTTTTTACATTTTTTATTAATTTTTTTACATTTTTTTATTAATTTTATAATGTGACTGACGTCAACCATGCATCATATGGCCTCAGGCTCTCGGGCCAACAATTCGAGCCGGGCCTCTCACTCGAGCCCCCCCTCCCCAATTGCTCACATGGGCCTGGAGGTTGTAGCTGGGGCTATTGGGTCTTCAAAGTCAGTGGTCCATTGGGTTCTAGCTCCCGCTGGAGCTGCTCTTAATACCATTAAAACTAGTACTGGTTAGGAACAAACACAAGATTATCCTAATTTTTAGTGTAATTCAGTCCAGTGAAGTCTAAGGAAGCCAAACAAACACACCCCAAAAAAAAAGTCTTAGTTGAGACATAATAACAAAAGCTTCAGCAATTAAGTATACCTCATTTGAGTTCGACAAATCCAGGATTATACTTTGAACTGCTTCTGTAGCCTGTGTAAATCAAAGTGATGGAAAAACAAATAACCTTAGTTTAGTTTATGAAATTACTCCTTGTTCCTTAAAAAACCGTTTTATAATCATTTTGTTTTCAATTTTCAATTTTTGTTTTGATTATTTTTTAGAAATCTGAAAATTGAAAACATATAACTTTGTTTGGTAATTGTTTTTAATTTTCAATTATTAAAAAAATGGAATCTAGAATGGTTATCAAACAGACCTAAGAAATATATCTTGGTCAAAAGTTGAAGCTTCCTACTCAACATTGCATAAGAAAAAGATTTCGCGCCTTATTTTTAATTAGCACACCATGAACATCTTCATAACTCCATAACCTACTTCGTCTCCCAGGCTCTTCAATAGATTCTTGGCGGACGATTTCCCAACCCATTTCCTCTAGTAAATCATGCATCTCTAGTTCCCCATCCCCTGAGATAGTTATAAGAGCTCGATCGATTAGATCTCTTATTCCAATTTGAGCATTGAAACCACAACTGTTCAGAATTTCGATTGCATAGTCTTCTTTTATTCCTTTAAAGAAACATCCAATATCTAGAAAGGTGTTTTTCTCTTTATGATCTAGTCCATCGAAGCTTGTTCTAAGCACGTCAATAATTCCCATCTGCGGGACTTCCTTTAATTTCCCTAAGGCATCTTTCCACTCAAGTACATTTTTGCTATCAAGAAAACCTCTTAAGACTTCGAGTGCTAAAGGCAAACCTTAAGCATATTTTACAGCACGACTAGAGAGATCATCATAATCTCTGGTGAGTTAGTTACAGAGCTCCAGGATCATTGAAAATCTTGGACTTATATATCGCATCAGCTCCGCTCAATAATTGCAAATCTCTAGTTGTTATAATAATTCTACTTTCGCCACCAAGGGATTGTCGATTTCCAAGTAAAGCTTCAATTTGTTCTAATTTGTCCACATCATCAACAACAATAAGAACTTTTCTCCGACCTAGACTATTTAACATCACCTGGAAACCTTTATTCGATATGTTGTAACTCTCTACCTTGTTGCCCTAGATACTCGATAGAAGTTGTGTCTGCATATGCAGTTTGCCATGCTTCATGAAACCCTCCTTGACATTTTCAAGAAAGCAACAAGCTTCAAATCGACAAGCGATTTCATCATAAACAGCTCTAGGGATGGTTGTTTTGCCAAAACCACTCATACCCCATATTCCAACGACGCGAACATCATCCAATTCCACGCCAAGAGGATCAAGATGTAATCGTAAATGCATTTCATGCATATGATAATCCATTTCAACCAAGTCATTATCTTTGCTTGATGTTGATGAGATGTGGATCAATTTCCTACAAACATCTTCTACAATTTCATCAGTAAGCTTTGCATCATCCCTGTCCAATTTTAAAAAAAAATCAAAATAATAATTAATAGGTCATTTTGACAACTATTTTATTTTCACTTTTTTTAAAATTAAAATTTTGAGTTTTAAAATTTTGGCCCTGAGTTTTTAGTTTCACACAAAGTAGTTATCAAACAAGTTTTCTAATTTTTCTTTCACGGTAGCAGTCTAAAAAATTAACAATTAAGGCATATAAAGATCTAATAGGTCTTTACAACCATTTTGCAGAAAACTTGTACTGAATATTTCATACCATTGCAGCATGATCACAAGTTTTCATCTATTAGTTTTAAAAAATTTAAAACTTAAAACAAAATATTTATCAAACAAGTTTTCATTTTTTATTTCTTGATATAAAGTAGCATTTCAAGTTTTCATCTATTAGTTTTCGAAAAATGAAAATAAAAATTTAAAACAAAATATTTATCAAATGATCCCAACGTTACAAAAATCCCAAAAATTAATAGGAAACTAAAGCAAACGAGAATTTACTCATAGTTTCGCGAATCCCAGCCGATAAATTGATGGCTCAGGTGGACCTTAGTTATTGTGTTGAACAAAAGCTTTCGCGAAACTTCTCTTGAGTTTACGAACATCATATGGATCAACTTGGTAGAAAATGGGGAGCACAATCTGGTCCTCGGTATCTTTGCATTCCAAGATTTGCACGAGTTCTTGCAAGCACCAAGTGGAAGAAGCATAGTTTTGAGAGAAAGCTACAATCGAAAGCCTTGACTCTCAAATCGATGTCAGGAGCTCGGAAAGGTGGTCGCCTTTTGATGCGATTCTAAGCTATTGAGATTTGGATAGATCATTTGGATTAACTATTGTTGTTATTATCTATTAGGCCCATTATGTGCTACCATTAGATCCATTTATATCTTAAACCTTAGCTATCTTTGGGTGTATTTAAATTCCTTTTATGATGTAAAGTGATTATTGATTTCTTTTCCATTTCCATTTTTGCATTTACTTTCTTACAATTTCTCTTTTATCACGTCTGATCGTATCAACTGGTATCAGAGCCAGAGATCCACCGTGGATCTGTGGTTTGCCTCCGCCGATCCCACACTTCCAGCAACGTGGAGAAGTGTGATAGATGAGTACAGTGGTCTGGTGTTCTATTGGAATCCAGAAACCAATGTTTCTCAGTATGAACATCCAAATCCAGCTCCGCCTCAACCACCTCATCCTCCTCCTGATCACTACCAGATTCCATACAAGTATTAGCCCACATTTCCTTACTCCAGTTGTAACTATCGACCGCCAGATTACCCAGCCTCGTATATGCCTGAGCTTCCTGTAGCTCCTTCATATACCATTCTCATTTTCCTTCCGCACCCTGCACCACCTTCCGTTATGTATTTGTACTCCATAGACGTCCCTCAAATCCCTTATTCCTATGCCACAAACCCTAATTTTTACGATCCCCAAATTTACTCTCCATCGTCGTACGAACAGAATTCGTGGATTTTCGATTCCGAGAACTGTCTTTAATAACCCTTATCAGGTCTCTCATTAAGAACTTAACTTGGGTCTTGATTCGACAATTCACATAGCTCCTACAACAGGAAATGTCTTCAGCATGGTCAGAGGAATTCGCCACACTTCTAAGCAGTCGTCGCTTAAATCGGGGCAAGCAGAGCAAAATCTTATTGTGGTTTCCCTCGTGCGGATGAAGAGGAAGCCTCCGTCTGGGAGCCTTTTCCGATGACGATACCGGAATTCCTTGATTTTGTCGTTAGCTGCTACTTCCCCAAGTACCGTGGTGGACGACATCAAAATCGAAGCTCACAAATAAGAGGAATTTCAGTTCCGCATGGCTGAATTCCGGAAAACGATGACAATACTCAATAACCACCAATCTGCATTACAGGAAGCCCTTATGAAGAAACTTTGGCCGCTTTGAATGGCGAGGGTTCCTACAAGTTTGAACATGAACATTCCAGATTCGGACTTCTTAGGGACAACAAAGTCCACACCCGCCGTTCTGGAGTTCACAACAGCAGTGCTCGCGCCTGTTCTTCACCGTGAAGGATTGGGCAAGCAGGTTACAAGTGGTACGGACTTCGTGTCCTCTCTGCGTGTTTGCCAAGACATGATGCAAACTCCGACTATAAAAGGTGAAGAAGGGATAAAGTCTTCACTGAAGGGTTTGGATTCAGCACTTGTATTGAACACTTCCCGTGTAGTTAAATCGGCGCCTTCAATACCTAGCCCGGCCGCAGCGCCACTGCTGCTCTCATTCCCTTCGTCCTTAGTCCCTACTCCGCTTATGAAGCCACCTGCAATTACAGTCGTTCTCGGTCTGTCATCGCCTCGCATCCACACTCCCAAGAACTTGCTTCAACCCTCAAGGCATTTTACTTCATTGCCAAATCGACTACCGTTGCCATCTTCACCATTGCCACCTATGACTTCCAAATCTACTTTGGAGCCGCTCACAATCTCTCTGCATCCGTCCATGGTTACATAGCCACATTTCAGTTCTATCAATCTCACTACAGCTCCGCCATCAACTGTCACTGTGTCAATATTGGGCTATCCTTCATTGACCTTTGCCTATACTATTCTGCCTTCTCATTGGCCGTCGTTGGTCCCGAATTCTACCAACTCCAACGACGTACTACCTCATCTGAATGGGTGCAACGACCTAGACAAAGGTGTACCAGGTATGGGTTTCTTGCTCACACACTCAGAAGTCTATTTGCAGCTTAAGCACCTTTGTATGCTCTATTTCCCTTATACGACGAAAACTGGACCTAAGGTGTTTAATTTCTGGAATGATAGTTCTGAAAATTGGATGGTCTTATTTTGTTGGCTCCCATTTGATGCCTTTTTCAATGATTTAAGTGGATGGTTTCGTAAGTTTCTTGTGGGCAAATTAGAGAAAGGTATTTTGAATGCAGCTAAACTATTTAAGGAAATGTGGAAGAGGTGGAGTGAAGGCATTATGGGCACCTTTTTTGGTTTCATATGCACTCAAAAAAATCACCTAGAAAGCAATTTTGGTGTCTTAGCTATTAATCTACATGCTGATTTCTCTCAGCTGTTCACTACTAACTTGACTTTCGACCTATATGGGATCCGGGAGCTGTATTTTGCAAATTATGCTCTGAAGCTAATGCATATGTGGTGTCAGGGTCATTGACCAATTTTGGGTTACCAATTTTAATAGCTTTAGAAATTGGCAAGGCAAAATATTCTTGTTATTTTCAGAAGTTGCTTTTTATGGCTCTCTCTCTTTGGCAGTGGGTACAAAGCCATTGGGCGGTCTCTTCACTATAAATTCGAATCCATTCAAAATGGAGACATTGGAGAACATGATGGTAACTGGGATAACAAAACCTAATGCTCTACTTTTACAAGATGGCATGCATTACCAGAGTACTGGTTATTTTTAGGTACATGAGTCCATTTGTATATTCCTATATTGTTCATGCAAATCAAAGCCAAGTGGTTCTTGCCTTTAATATTGACCTCAATGCTGATTTTGGCAAGCATTGTGATGATGGGGAGTATGTAACGTGGTGCCACTTCAATGCTACATGCAATGACGACCTTAGGGCAACCTTGTTTATGGCTCATACAACTAATGTTTGTTTAGTGGAGAGGTACTTTCCAAGTCCTCCTACCTCATTGCCTCATGCTCAGGTTCTACCTCCAGTATTCATACTTGTTCTTTGTTTGGTTTTACACTTTCAATGCTTAAATCAGATCATATCTATTTAGGGAAGAGAAATTAGGTTCCTACTACCGATATTAATTGCATGCATAATTGGTTGAATAGGAATGTTTTGCATGTTGCCACATGGGTTGGGGAAGCTATAGTGTTCTTATCACTACACATACGGAAAGAAGTTTTGCGCAGTAATTTTGTTCTAGTTGATCATTTTCATCACCATGACATATGGAGAGTTACCTTGGCATATATGAGAACAGCACTAGATTCTGCAATTTGATTTTCTGTGTACAAGGGATTTACTATAATTGGTTGGAATCTTTTCACTGCTCTAGTTCCAGTGAACATGATCCATATTCTTTACGGAGAAGGAATACAACCATTACTTTCACAAAGTGTTTGGGGTTCAAACAAGACAGAGTGGAAGAGAAATGATTATCTGATTTGCTTTTTTACCTACACATTCCAGAGTAATGAGTCTCCTATACTATGGTTTTTCAAGAGTGATATGTCACTTACAGCTTGGATTAGACCTGTTTGCTCCGTAGTGTACGAGATGACAAACATATTTGGTGGCATGCCAAAAGGTTTCGATTATTGGAAGGGTCTAGCACTCTTTTTGCATCATAAGACGATGAATTATAGGATGTTATGTGCCAATTCGCTGCTCTACTTGAGGGACTATCAAGCCATCCAATCATCCATGGAATTTTGCAATAGGGGTGAGATCTCTTCGAATTCCTTTGGTGTATTACTGAACAACAATTGGCCTTCACTCACTAATCTTGAGGTATTCAATGGCTTTGTGACAAGTTATTTTCCATACTATTTTTGGGCCTCCAACCTATTTACAGAGCATGATGCAGAGGCTTTCGACTATGATGAAGAAACCTGTATTTTGCTTGACCATTCACCGCAGATGCTGCTTGCTATGAAATAGGTGCTATTGGTACAACATACCTTATTTCTTGCCATCTTTAATTCAATCTATCTACCACACGAGTTGGTGGTTGGTGATGCAACAAGGCTAATTGTTCTCTTGCTCAATGTTGTCAAGATCATGGTCTTAAATATCGATATTATCGGCGATATTTCGCCGATAATATCGTTTTTTTTAGAGGGGGATATTTTCACACGTATCCACTTTATTTTCGTCAATATATTGGGATAATATCTATAATATCGGGATAATATCGATAAAATGAGGGCACATCTTAGCCTTTATTTTGGAATCTTAAGAAGTTCACCACATGGATGCATGACATGTGTGCATGCCATGTCTGTTGAATGGGAAATTCTGACACTCAGAGACAGAGAGCCGTTTGGGGCTCTGGGCTCGAGGCAAGACAGCGAGTGCTAGGGTTTTTTTTTTGAAATGAACATGAAGTTGCTAAATTCGCATATATTATATTTGTTGCTAAAGATTGACACTAGTGTGGACTTGGATGTGTTGGTCACCATGTCATCACAAATCTCCTAAGTCTCCGGTTCGAACCCTTGCGCCCATCAAATTTTCTTTTCTTTTTGATGCGCTTTTCCCATTAGGTCTTGATTTCGAATCTAGTCACGCCTTTTCCTTTTTTTTCTTTTTTTATTATTTGTTTATTTTAATTTATTTGTTTATTTTATGTTTTTTCTTTCTTTTAGTGTCTTTGTCTTAGGCGTTCGTTTTTATTAAAGTAGAATGTAAAATCAATTATCTCAAATTTAGGTGTTTTTAAACTTTGGACTTGTTGGATACTTTTTTTTGCATTTTATCATTCTTTTATTATCTTATCCATAGATTTCATATAAGTATAATTTTTTGTAAGTGTCAATATGCACTTATTTACAAGATATACAAGAAATTTACCTAAATCCGCCTAGGCGCCTAAGCGCTAGGCGCCAGCCCGCCGCCCGACTAGCGCCTAGCGTTTTTTAGAACCTTGATTTCAGGTATTAATTATTTATAGAATAAATATTTAAAGTATTAATTAATTTTAGAATAAATATTTAAGGTATTAAATATTTTCTGAATATTTGTTTGTAATAATAAAGTTTACGTAAACATAGATATCTATACACTTAAAAAAAACCAAGGGATGACTACTCTTCACAATACACTTACTCTACACATAGAGATGATGAAGATAGTGAAAATTTTGAACCTCATAGGAACTCTATGTGGTACTAAGTCACTCATGTATCTTACCAAGCAATGTATAAAAGATAAAATATTGTACTAATTCATTATATATAAATGATTATGGTGTGTTTGAACTTTTTTCATTAATTACTACATATTTTCTACACTCACAATGTTTGCCAACTCGCTATATAATCAACTTAAATCAGTTAAATCCATCATACAATGCATTTTCTTCCATTTTTTGTGATAAACTAATAGATAATTGACTAAATAAACATCCTGCAAAGTTTCAATAAAAATTTCCAAGTTTTTCTTACAATTTCCGTGGTTTTTTTTTTCAATTTTTATCGATATCGATAATATCCCGATATTTCCATCAAAATTTCCGTGTTTTTGGACTACCGATATCAGCGATATTTTAGACCTTGGTCAAGATCAGTGTGCTCCAACTATTTTATTCCATCTCAAAGTATTTGGCACAACTGCATGATTTCATTTTTGCAGGATCTGAGTTAATGATATTTGTTTTTTGGGTGAACACACTGAAGATGTTTTAGAACAATATGGTTCGTGATTTAAATACCATACAGAAGCTAATACTGAATATGAGTATGGTACACTGATAGCGATTTTACCACCTGTAAAACAAGGGTAAAACCGTTAGAAAATTCTTGCAAGAGAACAAGTGTTTGTAGTATAGAATGGCTCAAGCAAGGTCGATCTCCTCAGGGACTGATATAAACAATTTACGAGTTTTTGGAATATTTAATTTATGAATATTTAACTTAGTTAATTCTAAGAACTGCACTAATTTGACAAAACTAAATACTAATGAATGTGACTAAAACAATTATCTAAAATGGGTTTGGCTTATAGAAATAGTGATCGAACTAAACAGAACAAGTAAATATAGAAATTCGAGATAAAATAAATGATTGAAGAAAATTAGATTGACAAAGCGCTAGAGTTCAACCTTTACCAACAACACTCATACGTAGCTCTTACAATTGCTTAAGTAATCGAAAACACACATGCTTTGAAGGTTGGATTTTCCTTGTGTATATTTTACTTGTGACATTCAAGCTAAAACGCATGCCACTACATGCAATTTATCCATGACATTTGGATTAAATATAAACATAAGTGATTCATTAATCTTGGTGAAAATCCTTTTGTTAAACCATGTAATCCCTAAGAGTATGATATTTACCTTAGGAGAAATTACAATCCTCAATCACAAGAAGCACAACCAATTTTAACGTGATATTCGTTCAAAATTGCATCCAATGACTTTTCTAAGTATCCTAATGGTGATCAAGCATCAAGGCACATAGATAGTTTAATTCGGTAATTGAAAATATCAAAGCAAACATGTAACAACACTTAAGCAATTAAAATAGAAATCTACGTAATCATGTTGTGGCTCATAGCCTCACTCTAGCGAAAAGAAATTAGTTACACATAATTATTTGAATACATAAGAAATTATTCATGAATAATTAAAGAAAGCGACAACCCTTTATTACAAGGAAGCTATCTGAGCTCTCCGATCTTCTTCTCCTCCAAGAAAGGAGCATACTTCTTGCCTCTGTCCGTGCTCTCCTCTCTGCCGTATGCATCCATGTGTTCTGTGCTCTGCAGCGTCTATCTTTTCTATGTAGCAAGCTCTCTGTCCTTAGCACTCTCTCTGCCCTCCTTTTCTATATTTTTCTGTATATTTTTATTAGAAAACTTCATTTTAGTCCTTAACAAAGATTATTTTTTGATTAAAACCATGAGTAAGATTAAAATCTAATTTTAGTCCCTTGATATATTAATAATCTCATTTATTAATTATATTTTGATTTTTTAATTATTTATCTTCTTCTTTTCTAATTTTTAATGTATTAATTTTATTTCATTATAATTTTTATTTTCATTTCATTCATTGTAATATATTTTTGTTGTGAACATTTAGATAAACTAATTTTTGTTATACAATATATTTCGATGTACTGTAACTTCTTCATTTAGGTATATTAAATTCATTATAATACATTTTGGTGCATACATTTAGGTTTACACATTTTGGTACTAACATTTCGGTGCATACATTTCGGTACACACATTTCGGTGCATACATTTAGGTACATACATTTCGGTACTAACATTTCGGTGCATACATTTCGGTACACACATTTAGGTACATTAATTTAATATTTATACATTTCAGTGCATATATTTAGGTACATATATTTTGGTGCATATATTTAGATACATACATTTCAGTGCATATATTAGGTGCAATATTTCGGTATATACATTTCGGTGCATATATTTAGGTACACACATTTCGGTGCATACATTTCGGTATACACATTTAGGTACATTAATTTAATATTAATACATTTCGATACTAACATTTAAATATATTAGTTCAATATAATATATTTCTGTCACATCCCAAGCCAGGGCGGACCACTTCCCAGGCCCGCTCCACCACCGTAGAACGATATTGTCCGCTTTGGGCCCCGACCACGCCCTCACGGTTTTGTTTCTGGGAACTCACGAGCAACTTACCAGTGGGTCACCCATCATGGGAGTGCTCTAGCCCCCTTCTTACTTAACTTCAGAGTTCCAACGGAACCCGAAGCCAGTGAGCTCCCAAAAGGCCTCGTGCTAGGTAGGGATGGGAATATACATTTAAGGATCACTCCCTGGGCGATGTGGGATGTCACAATTTTGGTACTAGCATTTAGGTACATTAATTGAGTCTTTCAAGTTTGAAGAATGTTAAATAAAATTAATAAATTAAAAAACTCTTTTTTGGTCAAAAAATAAAATAAAATTTGTGTATTAATAAATTTAAATATTTAATGGGAGATATTAAATAAAATACACATTAATTATTTTGAATTAAGGACACATTAGGGACTAAAAATCAATATTCAATCTAACACCAGATTTTTTTTAAATTTTAATCTTCTTAAAGGATTAAAGTTTAAAAATCCCTATTTTTATATGTCCACTGCTCTCTGCTTTGCTACTTTCTGCCCGTGTCTATCCCTGCTGCCTTCCGCCTTTTCTGTTTTTTTATTTTCTGCTTGTCACCGAGTCTCTCTATCCCTTCATTTCTGTCAGTGCCACTCTCTCTCCGCCCTCCTTCTCTCTATTCCCCCCTGCTCTCTGCTTTTGCACCTCTGTGATCCCTTTCTTTTCTTTTCTGATCGAGTCCCCCCTGCTGTCCTCCACCAGCTTTTTCTTTCCAATTATTTTCTGCTTTTTTTTCTTTTCTATTCCATTAAAATCCCATCCTTCTTTCTTATTATTCCCTTCCGTCCCACTTTCCCATTCTTTCATTTTTCTAATCTTTTTCTGCCACTATCCCGTGGCGAACATGTATACTCCACAACAAGCTTTTTATTTTTCTTTTTATTCAGCTCACCAACTCTTTTGTTTTCTCCAAAATTATTGAAATTGATCTTAAAGTAAATGTAACTGCATACTAACACAAAATAAATTAAAATGCAACCATTTTAACACAAAAATATCACAAAGACTTTAAAAATTGATGGTATAAATGCATGAAATATATGAGTGATCATACACCTTTGACAAATTGGTTGGCCTCTTTCCAAATTACTGCATGCTTCGTTCTCGGTTTGAGAGGCTTGAGGGCAAGCCTCATGTTAAAGGGGGTAGGATTGATGCGACTCTAAGCTATTGGGTTTCGGTTATATCACTTGGATCAGCTATTGTTTTTATTATCTGTTAGGCCCATTACATACGTGCTACCATTAGGCCCATTTATATCTCAAACACTAGCTATCTATGAGTGTATTTAAATCCCTTTTGATGATGTAAAGAGCTATGAACGAAGATACGAATTTACTTTGATTTCTTTTCCATTTCCATTTCTGCGTTTACTTTCTTGCAATTTCCCTTCTATCATGTCTGATCCTATCACCTTTTCTGAGCTTTTCGGCATCAATGAAGGCGTTGATTGGTTTCTTACCCAGAGCATTGTAGAGATGGCTGACGAAGCCCCTGCGAGTGTCTTTCCCTCTGAAATTGATGAACACATCGTATTTCGAACCAAGGCCAAAAGAAGAAGAAGAAGAAGCAGCCGCCATTAATCTATCGCACCTGGTCAGCGATGATCGAGCAGCTAAGACTAAGAGTAATGTAAGAACAGAAATTGGATCGCCGGAAAATTGTCTGATCGATACCAAGTCAATGAATCAATGCAAACTAGATCACTCGTTTTCACTTCTTCTTCCAGGAATGGACATAGGAAACTTCAGTGTGAGGGGCTGGGTCAAAGTAGTACGTTGAATCAACACTTGCCTACCCAACAGCTCCTTTGTGAAGTGGATATATATCCCGATCTCTCTATTCACACGAAGAGTGAGTTAGGGTGACCGGAAATATCCCCGGTTAAGTGTAAACATCTAACACGTGTACCATATCCAACGACAGCGCGAGCAGCAAGCGGACGATTAATGGTTGCTTGGTTTCTAATCTGATTCATGCTAGGAACGGTACTACTTTGACATCTTTGATATATATGCTTTTGGCTACAAAACTACTAGAACTCCACAAATTGAATATGACATTTAAAAAAAATATTGACTAGATTTGAACTTGCATATCTACGTTTTCACTACACATCGTTGTTTCACTTGTGTTCTAAGGTTGACAATAGCTAGAATGTTATGCGAGGTAAAGTAGTGGAAAGAAAATACATGGCACTTAGGGAGAAGATGAAGAAACGAAACCTTAGGTCGTATCATTTATATACAAACGCGTGACTAAATCAAAAAGATGACAAAGAAAAAGCGTGTAATGTAATTGTAGACAATCAGTGAGAGTTCATGTCAACCAAAGAGGGTCAAATTACTATATTACTACACTATTTATTATTACTTTCTTTCCCCTCGCCCTATATTCTCTCCTTTTCTACCACTTCTCCTACAATAATTTCTACTAGCACATGCAAGAGTTACATACTAGTACAGGAATCATCTTCAGAAAATACAAAAATGAAAAAATGGAACTGTATTAGTAGTTGCATGGTGATTACTGACTGTCCTAAAGAAAGCCTTCAACCCGGCATCCTGCTCTTACATCCCAGTATACATCGAGTGCATCCTCCATGAGCTTAGCTTGAGCCAGCAATTTAGCTCTCTTTTTCCCGGATGGATGGGTTGAAAAATAATCTCTGAGTGAAGAGTCACCACCAGTAACCTTGCTCAAGTTCTCATACACAGTTGGACACTCTGGGGATTATATCCAACAGAAGCCCAATGTGATCCGCTTCAATTTCCATCCTGAGTATGAGAGAGAGCATGAGCACACTAACATGGAAAACGAAAGAATTGTGTTCAGCAGTTTGTCAAGCTATCAGCTGGTACACAAGGACTATGATAGGTGTAATAATCATGAGATAAAATATAAAAAGCAAAACTACACATCCGAGCTTTAATCCAAAGAATTCTAACTTAGTAGTCCAAAGCTAATTGATTACCATTATGTTAGTAGAGAAACACTCGACCTATCCAACTATTTTATAACATTCCCAAAGACTATACCACTACTACTTTACAGGTGAAACATGAAAGGGTAGAAATACAAACATGAATCACTAGATTCACTACAACTGATATACTGAGTAATCTAAACTGAGTAATCTAACAGTAAGTATCAACAAGACCGTATTCCTTATATCAAACCCATACCATACCATTGTATCAAACCCATAGGGACCTCCATTCCTAGTACAGTACTTAAAAACCTTTGGTGAGAAATAAATAACGAGACCGTATTCCTTATTTGCAACCAGAACATGAGAGCGCTAACAAGAAATGTTCAGAACAAGAGAGCACTAACAAGAAATGTTCAGAAAAATCATAACATTATAACTAAAAAGAACTAGAAACTAAATTAATAAGAACTGTAATATACCTTCGGGAGAAAGGAAGCCTCAAGAAAACATTGGACAATGTGTTGACAACATGAGGCGTAACGAATTGATAAAGTACCAGTTGCAGGATTGCAAACCACAGGTTCTTTGTCATACTCTCTGCAGAATGTCGAGCCACAGCATGGCAAACCTATATAGTATGCACAATGAGAAAAGATCAACTTTTTTATCTCATCTTCACACAATTCTACAACTATTAACCAAACAGATCAAATTACACTTATACACAAAAACTGGTTTCACAACACTAAAGAACTAAACAATACCAAACAAAGAAATCTTCCTTCCTCATCGTGGCTATCTTGGCATCGCTTCTAAAATGCTCGAGCAACCCCGAACCACAACCAGCTCATTGCATCTTGGAATGACAAAGCACATTGTGACTCCTTCAGGACACAATTGATATTGTTCCCATTATTAGCTAGTGCTTGTATCCATATGTGAAAATAAAACAAAGGTACATAAAACATAATGGTTTAGAGCGCAAGGAAACTAGTTATAACTGCTTACGACGGTGAATAAATGGGCTTTCCAGCCTCGAGAAGTACTGTGACAAACCATTATGTTTTATGTTCCTTTGTTTTATTAACTTAAAGAAAACCATAAGCTGATAAACAAACATTTACATTAACTTAAAGAAAACCACATAAGTAGGGAAGAAATACCAAATCTTGCAGTAGCTTTAGCAAGTGCTTCTGCCAGTAGATCTGCTGCAGACAGGCCAGAGGTGTTAATTATTTACTTACTCATATGTATTGGGGAAGTTGGTACTTCAGTTATTTATGATTGTATTAATTTGTGTCTGTTAACCATAATTTTATCAATTTGTGTTCTTTCTGGAAATTGGCCAGTAAGCAAACAAATCTGGATTCTGGTTCTGGAGTATCATAATGTCCCTAACTTCCTATCAGTGATAATGTCCTTCTCCAAGCAGTACATATACAGATACTAGAAATATATAACTCTAACCTTAAACTAACAGAACCATTCAATTATAGCATCTACAGCTTTAGCATTAGCTGTTCACAAGTGACATTTTTCCGAAGAGGGAGATGAAATCGTTGAGGCTCTTACTATTCCTCCTATTGTTTGGCCCTTTTAAGACTGCTAATTCCAGACAATCCAATCTCAAACATTTTCCCTGCAAAAGCATGTGTGCCCAGACTTCAAGATCAAATTTTTCAAACAACAAAAACTTAAAGATGAGACTCGGTAGCGGAATAAATGGTGCACAAAGGGATTCAAAATCTTGACACCTGTGAATTTTTGGCAGATTTTATGTGAGCATGAAACTAAAACTGGCACCACTATCAATGGGGCACAAAGATTGGCGGAAAAACATAGAGGGAAGCAATCGCAACACAACACGTACGAAGTAATCTGTCCACATTGTATTTGTTAAGGGGAGATGGATGTCAACTATGCAATGCTCTGTAAAACTTAAAAGGCCGTGTAGCAGCTCTTGTTCGTTGTATTGAATACCATGGTTTCACTTGGCGATGCATACGGTGAGCAATTGAAAATCCCGTCACTATACCCCACTTACACCAAAATTACAATTTTCGCCAAAAAATAACAACATGCTCACCTCTGGCCAACGAACTTTCGCTCAAACCAGCAATCCAATACCCACAAAAGAGTAAATTACCTGAGATCGCGGCTGCTTTGGTAGTTTTCAGACGGCAAGCAGATTGTGCGACGTTGCGAACGCTGACGGCGACGGAGAGGGATAGAGAAGTGGGGTCGACTGTTTCAGGATTAATGACGAACAGGCGGTGAGCGCTCTGATTGGGAGGCGTGGAGGTGCCTCAGAGCTCGCAGCGAGTTGAGGGAATTGAGCTTGAACACACTCGTCTTCTTCGCTCTTCCGTGGACTACCGTGGGATGGAAGAGAAGCCTGTATCAAAGCAGACCCATCCACGATTATCAACACGTGAACAGCATGGGCATTTTCGTAATTTAACTGTTTCATGTCGAAGGAGGAACGCAAGGACATTTCGCTGTACAATATATATAGGGGTGTGTGGACTTCTCGCAAATTGTGTTGAAGATGGAGAGGACAAGCAATTGAAAATCCCGTCATTATACCCACAGACGAGAATTCTCCGATGAACAATTCCTGTTGTTCTGGCCCTCCTCCTTCAGGAGAAATCAATGAGATTTCGAAGATTAATGGTGATGATTCGAAGTTTGATGATGGACAGGCGTCGAAGCCGCATTTCGTGTTTGAGTTCCAGACTCAAGAATTATTGAGCAGAATCAATGAAAGGAATATTGCTAATGATGATTCTGATTTCTCGGAAGAGTACGAGTTCTTGGCCAAGAAGTTTAACCAGGTCAAAGATGCAGAGGATGTTAGTGGCTTCATGGAAGAAGCTAAAGCTACTGTTGAAGTTCATGAAGAGATTCCTCAGGATTTTGGAGATGATCAATGCGAGAAAGATGAGTCAGACGAGATGAAAGCGGTCAGGGAAGAGGAGCCTGTTCGGATGGAGAGAAATTGGGGAGTCACACAAAACGATTCCGCTTCAGATTCTGATTGTTTTCGGGAAGAAGAAGATATGAAGAAAGAAATTCGAGAAACCGAAGAGTTGCCGATGAATGATCATCACAATCCTGAAGAAAAACCAACGGAGGGTTTAGATATAGAAAATTCTGAAGGAGAAAAAAAACCCATTTGTCATAATAGTAATTTGACAGCCAACGATTCTGTGGATTCGGACACATTGGAAGCTTTGTTGGACATGAATAATGCATTTTTACATGGAGATCTTGAAGAAGAGGCCTATATGAAGCAGCCTCAATAGTTTGTGGACTCTAAAACTCCTAATCATGTATGTAGGTTGATCGAATCACTCTATGGTTTGAAACAAGCCCCTAGGTCTTGGAATTCTAAATTTACAAGCTATTTTCCAACTCTTGGATGTAAAGCATCACTATCTGACACCAGTCTCTCTGTTAACATTGATAATGGTGATATTATTCTTCTCTTACAGTATGTTGATGACATTATCCTCACTGGATTAAGTCCAACTAAAATTCAGGGAGTGATTGATAGTCTTGCAAAAGTATTTGATCTCAAAGACATGGGAAAACTCACTTATTTTCTGAGTTTACATGTTCAATACAAAGAAGATGGGTCTTTGTTCATAAGTCAATCAAAGTAAGCAAAAGAACTGCTGAAAAAGGCAGGTATGGAGAATTGCAAACCAACATCAACCCCTTCCAAGCCTCACACTCAAATAATTGCAGCTGAAGGAGCTCTTCTACCTAATCCAAGTCAATACAAAAGTCTTGTTGGGGCACTCCACTACTTAAACATTCACAAGACCAGATATTGCACACTTTCATTTAGTCAAGAGAATACTGAGATATGTGCAAGGAACCATTGACGATGGTTTACAATATACAAAGAGCATAGATTTTCAGATCACCACTTACTCAGACTTTGATTGGGCGGCTGATATAAACAATTGGAGATCAATTTCTGGTTTTGTGGTTTATTTGGGATCCAATCCAATCTCATGGAAGTCAAAGAAGCAATCTACAATATCTTGAAGTTCAACAGAGGCTGAGTACAAGGCATTAACTCACTGTGCAGCTGATGTCTTTTGGATTCGTTCTGTCTTCAAATATATCCATCAATTTATATCAAAACCTCCTCAACTCCACTGTGATAATCTCTCTACTCTAGCCTTGGGTTCAAATCTTGTGTTTCACTCCAAGATCAAACATCTTGACACAGACTACCACTTTGTTTGTGAGAAGGTGCAAAGGGGAGATCTTAATGTTCACTATATTCCTACAAAAGATCAAGTTGCAGATGTATTCACCAAAGGTTTGCACAGTCCCATTTTTCTCAAACATTGCAAATATGTTGGACTGGGAATTTCAGCAACAATGATGCAAACTTGGCTGGGGGATCCCGAGCTTAGTTTGAGGGGGGGGGGGGGGGGAGTAATAACCATAAAGACGAGTGACAGTATGTGATTCATTTCGTAGTTTTAGTCGGTTGAAAAATTAGTTGTATGGATTGTGTTTGTTAGAAAGGACTGAGTTTGTTAGAAAGGATTGAAGCAAAGATGTAAGTCATTTGTGAGCCAAGTTGTAATAAACACTCTTGATATTCAGCTCAAATTCATCCTCTTCCCGCTCTCAGTGTCTTTGATTTCTTTGCTCAAATCCTCCTTTTAAAAGTCGGGTGTTCTTACCTTGATCTAGAGATGCGTGATAGATATTACTCAGAGGCTAAGAGTTGCAGACTGATGCAAAGAAAGCTTTAGATACCCAAAGGGAACAAAAAGTCTAACTCAAAGAAAGCTTAAACCGCATAAAAAAGAAAGTGGGGTGTGAATATAATCTACCCTTGGGGTTGGTGCATGGTGACTCACATTTTTTTGTTTTTTCCTTAGTGCTTGGTGAATCACACGTTTGTGGACTAATTCAAATCCATTCGTTCTCTATTATTTAGTTATATTGGAGGGTTTCGAAGTTGGATATAGCCTATTCATATCTATCACTTAACCCGTTCACACAACTGGACTAACTCTAGTGACTAAATTTCATTATTCTCAATGTCGAATCGTATGGAGTTGTTTAAACAACATTTGTATTTATGCCGGTGAAGACTATTTGCCTATACTTTCTACAAAATCAATAGGAAAATAATTTAGAGGTGTTTAAATATGGGTTCAATTCTACCAGTGCATATTGGATATAGTCCACTTTTATTCTCCAATAACTCAGCCTTCCCAGCCAGGTAAACAAACTGGGAATCTGATATCTGGCCTAATCTGCGTGTAAATATAAAATTCTGCTAGTGGGAAATGAGTAATTAGCTTTCGAACTCAGTAATTCCTTAAAAGACGTTATAGTAAAACTAAGAGGATTTACCAATTTTTCCTTTCTGATATCAGACTACTATGATTAGGATAGAATGTTTGGTTATAGCATGTAATTGGTCTACTTAAGAGATTTAGATTCTCTGTTTTGTTTTCATTCGACAACTGCAGATCTATGCTGGTGAACTCATCTTTCAAAGTGATCGCGGTCGTCAGTTGTTGAAGAGTGTAAATCCCACACTGAAAACTTAACAGAATAAAATACTACTTATAAATGAATGTTTCTACTCCTAATAATCACTGCCTGTTTGCACAAGGTGGTTAAATTTGAGACAATATCAATGTGACTAGTAGTGGACCGCTGACCATATTCAAAATCTTGACATCAATAAGTAATCTTGAATACGCTGTGAAGCTTTAAACACTATCTTTCGCTTGTCATCAATGAGGGGAACCCACATTAAAACACTATGCTGCTCAAGTTAGTGTCCGTGAAAGTGTTTGATCATGCTCCTTTATTCTAGCTCTACTCCCCCAAATTTAGAAAGTGGCCCATTGATTCGGCCTTAATTTTTGCACCCACATCATTGATTTATAATATGATGTTTTGGTTAATTAAATCCAAAACTGTACTTAGTCACTTTGCCAGATCTCTCTCCTCTCAAACACACAAAAAAGGGTTTAAAAAGGTCCTTTCGGTTTTGGGTTTAGACAACGGTTGCGGTATCCTCTCTCTCTCTCTCTCAAACACACAAAAATGGTCTTGTTAGCCTGCTGCTTGGTGCTTAGTCTTCAGACAACAGTTGTAGTACCTTCTTCTTCTGATTCTACACTTTCTTTGTCGGTAGCTATCAATTTTGACGGCAGTAAGCTTTGCTTCGAGAGATGCTTGCTCAAACTGTCTTGTGACTTTTGCAGGTTTAGCGTTATGTAAACAGACATTCTGCAGAGGGCTGCAACTTCCCCACAAATGCTCACAAACCCCGGATCCAACTTAAATAAACATAGGGTAGTCGCTTAGTAGTATCACACAAGACTTGAGCAATGATTTGTTCTTCTCGATCATTAGAATCAAATACTTGCTTTCTCAAATATTAATGCGAAATACACATTAAGGATATATTTTTTTTTTTGCTATCTTCAAACAAGCATTAAGACACTACCAAAATTTTTATTTTAGACTAAACTAGCTAGACACCGGGAAAATGAAAATACAATGTTACTAATGAATTAGGTATCGATTTGTACATATCGAAGTCTTCTTACTTAAAGGCATCAATCTGAAACTCTGAAATCTGAAGTTTTATTCTTTTTATTTCATACTTGCATTTTCTAGGGGACCATTTTGAAAAAATGGGTACCTACGGAAGTCAAGCAGAGACATGATACCGTTTCAGGTTCAATCTTTTGCAATGTCGTTAACACAAGGGGATGTTGCGGACACCGCGGTCTGAGATTTGGTCTCCATGGTGAGCATCTTGAGAGCAATTTTCCGTAAATAATCCGACTGGAAAAAGAGATCCCCACACAAACTAGATTACAACTCTATCGAGTATCCACTTTACAAATAAAGTTAAAAAATAAGCATCTATTTAAGTATTAACATCTGCAATATTGCAAGGCCACATAAATAGATTTGGATTCCAAGAGTTCTAGAAGTACCTGGCTTGAGGCAATAGCATATATCTTTTGCTCGAATCTAACAGCAATCCTCTCGAGTTCAAGTAATCCCTCCGCCCCACCGAAGGGAAGGTGCCTCTTTAAAGTATCAGTTCTGTATATGCAAATAAGCAATATATTCAATCAGTTACTGACCATGATCAACAAACAAAAACTTAAATCAGAATAAAGGACTCGACCAAATTGTTCCAAACGAAAATATTGGAAAATATGTACAACTGTAACTAGTTACATGTTTGTAGTGAAATATAAAACTAGGGGACACAAAATATCTGACAATAAGCCAGATTTCTAGATTCTCTTTCTTCTTCTAACAATACTTACATCTTGGCGATAATTCTGCGTCGTGTATCTAGCTGCAATTTGCTTCTCCAGTAACCTGCCTCCATTGAAGGTTCTCGACCTTCAGGAGGTCTCTGATTATTGCCATCCATCAAAGCTGACCAAACAAACCCATTCATCTGAGTTGAATTAAAAAAAAATTGAATTGGAGAAACCAAACTAAGAAAAGAAGTGAACTATAAGTTAACCTTAGAACTGGATTAACTGAGTAATCAGAAAAGAATCTAATGCGTATAAACTTGAAACAAAAGTTGGTGTTCATACCTGGATCAAGAGCTGCGAGGGAGATTGCGGTCTGAGATTTAGTCTCTATGGTGAGCATCTTGAGAGAAATTTTCCGTAAATAATCCGACTGGAAAAAGAGATCCCCACACAATCTAGATTACAACTCTATCGAGTATCCACAATACAAAAAAGTTGAAAATAAAACATCTATGTCAGTAATGACATATGCAAATTGCAATGCAACATAAAAAGATTTGAACTCCAAGAGTTCTTGAAGTACCTCACTTGAGGCAACAACATATATCTTTTCCTCAAGCATTACGGCAGTCCTCTCGAGTTCATTTAATCCCTCCTCGCCCTCGAAGGGAATGCGCCTCTTCAACCTTTCAATTCTTTGTATGCAATAGATTCAGTAAGTCACAAACTAAAAGAATAGGAAAATACGCACAAATTCTAATACAAAACAGAATTGGGGTACTTTAAAATAATCAGCAGTATACATAACACGGTTTAGTACCACTTTTTATTCTATTTCCAGACTTCCTGGGTTAAATATTTCAGCTAAAAAAGGATTAACAAGGATATTCTGTCCGTATATCTCTCTCCCCTTAACGAAGGTCATAATTTCTAGACCCTTTATTTCTAACATACTGCGTCCCAGATTCAAACCTTCGTATATAACTTGGATTAGTAATATCGCATATAATTAAAAAACATAGTTACATCTTGGCGACAATTCTGAGTCGTGAATCTGACTGTAATTGGCTCCTTCAATCATCACCTGCCTCCATTGGAGGTTCTCCGCCTTGAGGAGGTCTGGCCTGAGTATTGGTATCCATCAAAACTGACCACCCAGACAACGCCATCAGCCTTCAAAAAACAAAATTGAATTGGAAAAGAAGTCAACTATAAAAAGTCTTACCTTGCTCAAGAGATGATTGAGAGCGATTACTTGAGAGGCTAAGAGGCTAAGAGTTGCAGACCAAATGTAAAGAAAGTTACGAATACCCAGATTGAAGCCAAACGACAAAAAAGGTTGACTCAACTTTTCAAGTGTGCTTTGACAAAAAGAACTTTTCAAGTGTGCTTTATCATTTTTTTCTTTTTCTTTTTTTTGTAATTACATATCTGTCCTTTATTTCTCGACTATACTTAAATACCAATTATTATTTTTAAGTCATTCAATTCAAGGTGGTTTGCTATCCACCCATTGGAAAGTAGGTTTGCCTAGATTTGACAATTTTTTACAAGATCTGTTAATACGATATTAAAATAATGAATTTCGGGTCAACACAATAATTAATTGAAATTGAATCTCCCATTAAGAATTTGTTAATAACGGGTCTTTAAGAGTTATATGTCGGTAATCCGTTTCGACCTATTAAGAAAAAAAAATTATTTTGATGATTTTTAAATTAAACTACTTAAAAAAAAAACTTATGATAAAATACAATAGTCATATCATATGTATATAATGTTGTAGGCATAATTTACTGAACAATTATGGTAGCCATAGAGAGAGGGGTGCGGCGGCAATAGGGAGAAGAAGAGAGAGATGTGTAATTGTGAGTTGTGTTTGATTCACCCTATTGTGCCTCTATTTATAGTAGTATGATAAGTAAAAACATTTCCCTTTAGGATTACAACATTTAATTGGTAATCTACTCCTAATAGGAATATAAGATACATTCCTAATCTACTAGGATTTACACAATCACATTCCTATTCTAAATAGGACTGCAACACTCCCCCTTGAGTGTGTAAATACTCAAGTAAATGGCGCATCAGGTCTTCAGCAATGAAGCAGGTACAGTTGATGAAGTCGTCGACACAATGAGCAAATGCAAGTCTCAAATCAACGGAAGAATGCATAAAAAGTAAAACTCACAAAACCTCGCTATGGTAAAACCCAAGGTGGGGAAAAACCCATAGTCTAAGGAGAAAAGTGAGAAGTTGCATTAATTCAAAACTATACGTCTTTTGGACGCAAGTAGAAAAGCTCAAAAGGGTATGATCAGCCCAGGATTGGTGCCTCGTTAAAACCTAGTTAGGTAGCAAAAACCCAGTGGAAAAAATACTCTTAATCGTAGGGAAAAAGAGTACATTAAGATCAAGTGAGTATACTTCTGGATACTCCCCCTGAGTTTGACATAACTTCCAAATGAGAACTACAAGCATTGCATATGATAGTTAGGCATACCAATTTCTCAAACAAGCTTTTGGAAGGTTGACTTCGGCAATGACGTCGTGTAGAGGTCGGCAAGGTTGTCTGGGATCGGCTTGCATGACTTCAATCTCCTGATGCTTTGCTGATGTAGATGTAGACGCAATATGTCTTAGCGTTGACTTTGTTGATGTATCATGGCTTGGTCGGGTTGATACATGCGGCATAGTCTTCATGGATCGTTGTCGGGACTCAACGATGGATGAAAGCACAGGAAGTACTACAAACACGCTCAACAAGAACTCCTAACCATGTCTCACTTGTGGTGTAGTGAAGTGAGGTGAGTCTTGGAACGATTCGAAGATTTCGCAACTAAGATCATATCATGGACCTCCAAGATATTGTGATGTCCCTAACGGTAAAGACATAACCATTTGGGGATTTTGCCTTGTGCGGGTTTGATAAGTAACCAGCTTCAACATAATAACAAGGCAAACATCATTTCAAGGATCAGGGGGTCGGATCCGCTAAGATGCGTTGGGATTTGCCCTCATAATACCTTCGGGTACGTCTTTAATACCAATTCAGTGGTTGCGTGTAGGCACTGTGCTGCATCTTTACCAAAATCAACAGCGAATGAGATGTCCTGTCTAAATACAATGAGCTAAATATAACGAAGTGCAAAGTTGAACTTTAGATATGGAATTTCGGATTCCATAACCTCTTCAAGGGTCTCATTTGTATATAACGTATGGACGATCAAAGGTATACTCAAAGGTAACACATTCGAAATGTAGTTCGACTAGTAGACCAAGGTACCGTCAGAACAACGCTTTGAACTTCTGGTCAATGCATAAACGAGTTTTCCTAAGATCCTTCATCTCAAATTCCATCTTCAGGTGCGAGGCAGTTTTCTCAAGCTCTTCCAGAGTCTTAGTGAGATTCGTGTTAACGATATAAACTGTAACTCTAGCAATTTGGAATAAGACTTCATAGTTTAACACGCAAGGGGCATAATTCATATCCCTGACTAATCAAACAATCACTTAGACGGGTATACCACATCTGTCGGATTTAAGTGAACACCTCAAAACAAGTTAAGAGGGTGTTCCATGGTTTTGGAACTTTTTGAACCAGTCCATGTAATTCTTTGGGAACTTACATGTAAATCTCTGTATCTATATCCCCATGGAGAAAACACTAACCACATTTTATAATGATGTTATCAATCACAGGACTTTTTGAGAGAAACCTTGCGCCGTAAAGCGTGCATCATATCGCACTATTTCATTCATCTCATAACGCTTCATTTCCCACTTGTAACACAATAAGGTTACCTTGGGCAGTGTAGGAACGACAGGTCCAATACACACTTTGGTAAGGAATTTGACCTAGATTGTAATCTCAGTTGTCCAATCAGTTCTACGTTGTCACTTAATCAACGGAACACGGTTCGATATCATCACTTTTCATTTATGTCGGTAGCTACCATATAAGTGAAAACATCATCGATGATAATCTCATTTCAATTCCATTTTTCTCATCCAAACTAGTATACTGGACCAAAAACTTCATGTCTCGAGAGTAATCCGGATTAATCTCATGAGATGGAAATGATTTGAGACAGCAATCAAGTTTAGATTCATAGTTGTGTCGTGTCTTCCTCTTCTAGGGAAGTGAATCCTACGAACCGAATGATCTGTCGTGCTCCAGGCCAAGACAGATTGATTAGCTATCCGCCGTTGTACCGAACCGTCCAACAGGGGTGTCCAAACCATCCAGCAGGGGCGGCACACCCTCCAGGGATGTTGACTCGATGTCCGTTAAGTACGTCTATCCTTGTAGGCATATTTGCAGCTGGTATATGATCTCGTCATTTTTAGCTAGATCAGAGGAATGCGTCTAGAGCAACATTCTGAAATCTAGAATTCATCGCACTTACTTATCACACTTGTGCGGTATGGGGATTGAGATGAGACATAGTGGGCAACATCCACGCAACTTCACGCCGTTCTATAGGAACATTGACATTCTTATCTCCCTCTAATGGCGGGAAGATTGTCTCATTAAAGTGACAACCCGCAAATGAGCGGTAAAGAGATCGCATGCAAGGGCTCGAAGAGAGCTAATGTGAAAGGGAATCATGATCGACAAAAGATACACATCCTTCTTTGATGACCAATAGTGGTACGTTGCGGCGGCGCAACTTAGCACATGGAATGCTCACCCAAATGTGTAAATACAAAAATCGTCAGGTCCGTACCCAATAACCAACTATAACGTCATATAGGTTGGGTGGCAATAGGCCTCAAGGCGGACCAACATAACTGTGTACAAGGATTACATAGCCCTAGGCAGAAACTGAAAACTTGGTATGTTCACCAAAATTCGGGTGATCATTAAATTTGCGCTTTATGATCACTAGGTGAGGCTATTTGGGGTGAACATGGGAACTCAATGTTCAATTAGAAACCCAAAACAACATGCAATACTTTATCGAAAATCGTCGATATAAATGCTCTGGCATTATCCAGTCTCCAGGACCTTAAGGGATAAGTAGGGTGGTGAACCCTTAATCGGCCATGAGGTTTAGCAGTAATGTGTGTGGACAAACATGTGACCAGTTTGTCGATTCATTAATCAAAATCATAAGTCTTTATATGGTCTGCATTTTTATTGGATTAGTCCACATATATTCCCTTGAATCCACTGTGGAAAGGAGGTGATTTCGTATGTTTGTGAGGAATGATATAGAAAATTAATTTCCTTAATGAGCAGGCTTGGCAAAGTGTGCTTGTATGCACAAGATCCTTACTTCGGGTAAGGAGATGCGTCGTAGAATCATTGTTTGACCTAAGTGTCCCAAAAGGTCATGCCAAAGCAAGGAAACTGCTCAATCACCATGCTCCAGGCTGGCCACATGTGGTGTATTCCCAATTGGGAAACAACTCATTGGCCCCAAATCAAAGCTTCAGGCTCATTTTTGGAGGTGGTGCAAAGCTATTTCACTCTATTTTCTTCAGTGGTTTCATTTATGATCATTGTCATCTCGAATATCCTTAAAAACTCAACGTCAAGGAGAATTTAAGGTCCCTTAAATGGTGATGCAGTACCATTCATACAACGAGGAGTGTGCCAATGCTCTTAATTAAGTTGGATAGACCTGAAGTCGTTGTTAGAGATGTGATTTAGGTGTAAAGTTAGTGTGCGTAGTACGCATTCGTCCAGACAACTAACTTCCCCACATTCCTACCTAATCACGTGTTTAATTGAATCAGTCACATGTACTAAGAAACATGATTCAATTAACTCATATTCGAGGACAATATCAATAGGATTATCCATAAGTAAAACATACACCAAACTTAAATCCAAGAACATGAAAAAATGTTCACAAAGTAAATGGTTTACTAAGGGGATTCGGCCAATAAGGCCATCCATGTCAAAATTATGCTCTTCCAACGGTGTTTGGTGGAGCAAAATTAATCTCACATATTGACTACAAGAATGGTAATCCTTAACAACATTGGTAGGGGCACGAGCAGGTGCATAACCAATTATCTATTTCGTCAAAACAGAAGTAGATTCTGCAGGGTTAAGGTTTGGGAATACTATCCCTTATTCTTGAAGTTTTAGGTCTTAGGTGCCAAGGATCATGCTTCGGGCATGATGCCACACCTTGGCAGGCCCTGATTCTATCATATGATTGTGGTAGTAATCAGATTCGATAATTTGGTAAACGTCCGCTTTCTACACTTGTTGCTTCAGGAACAAGTTAGAAATAAGGAAAGACGAGAAAAGTATTCTCTAGTCAAAATTCAATCGGATTTATAAACTTCAGAATTGTACTCATTCATGGACGTAATCATGGTATGTTGCGGGCAATATCTTTCATGATTAAACAGTCCGTAGAAGCGAGCCAAAGAGCCATGGAATCCTCGTTCGAAGGTATTTCCGTTGGTAATGCTTTAGGCATAAGTCTTCGAATGAAGATCATGACAAAGGCTTATTCAGCTATTCCATGCCATTGTTGGCTTCAATGGTTTCTCAGCTTCTTGATAGTCAAGTGGAGATTCACGTCTTGTACCCCACATAAAGTGGTTTCTATTAGAAACGTCCAAAATAAAGGAAATCAAACTTGTGACGGTTCGACAATCCATTAAATTTGGAGGGAACAATATTGTGATTGGTGTTATGGGGAGGAATCATCCATAAGCATCAAAGTTAGAACATTCGAGTTCTAAGAAATGGTTTCATGAAAAACGTCGGGTTTTCATAGGTGTATTGTTTTATGAAAAAGTCGAGTTTCAAAGGCACTAAATTCGAAACTACATGTTTGATTTAGTTTATAAACGTTTAGTTCATAAAAGAGAGGTTCCTGCAAGAACACAGAATGCAATATACAACTAAGTGTAGTGGATTTTGAGGTTCTTCGGGAACTCAAGTGTGAGTGCTTCGGGACTACGAAAGTGAGTCAACGGTTCAAAGAAAAGAAATAAATTATCGAATCGTTAATGTCCAAAAGTGATCTACAGGTCACTTTTAATTAATTCAATAGATCGGGACCATTCGGAGTCGATTGTAGAAGCAAAATAATATTAACATACAGTTTAAAATTATTTATAATGCGAAAAATAATAGCATTGGGTCGAAAAATGGCCCTAAAATAATTTGGGCTTAGTGTCGTGGGTAAGGGGGCACGAGTGTGGGTGCCTTAAGCATAATGCAAGGCCCAAAAGACCTTGGATGGTGGCTGCAAGCCACGGGATGGACATCAGAAGCCGCAGCTGGGTTGTGTTTTGGGCCTAGGGAGTGACACGGAAGCAGGTCCAGCAACAGGTTGACCTGTGGGTTGTCGCGGGGAGCCCAGCGAAGGCTAGCTGCGTGAGCATGCTGCAGTGGCTAAGAGGGGAGGCTTCAGGCCTGGGCAACACAAAGCCCAGCAACCATATAGGTTGTCGTGTGCAGGAAAATGGGTCCAGCCAATATGGGCTGGGTTGGACGACTGTAGGCCGTGGTGCAAAAGTGAGGGGATGCAGGCCCATCCATTGGAACCCCAGGCCGAGACCTGGTATCAGTTTGCACAGAGAACGTGCGGTGTTGTGCCGCATCATGCCTAAGTTTCCTTTTTTTTTTATCAAATCCCATAGGGTTTAGGAAAAACCCTAAATATGCTTCTAATTTATTTTCAATTATTTGACTCACAAATTCCACATAGCATAATTGCGTAATGCATGAAACAAATATATATATTGACAAATATATGAAAATATACAATATATATATCGGAAGGTAAATATAAACGTAGGGGGTTCATGCATCATGGGGAATGTTTTCATGCTTCAAGGTCGTTTCAAATATCTTACTTTATTTTAAGCGTACCTGATTGACAGAAAACAACAAAAGCCTTTGAATTTGTAGAAGATCCTCCTCAGAAAGCCGGAATTGTGTCACCAATGCGGTGTATCATGTTCAATAAAGAAAAATTAAATTGAATCAATAGCATGTAGATTAATTCAAAATAATAATAAATGCATCTGAAAAAGAATAATTAAAACGTAATACTCTCCTGATTGAAGAATAAACTCTCTTTAGCGTAGCGTCAAGAGCGTGTTGATAACGTGTTGTAGGCATAATTTACTGAACAATTATGGTGGCCATAGAGAGAGGGGTGCGGCGGCAATAGAGAGAAGAAGAGAGAGATGTGTAATTGTGAGGTGTGTTTGATTCATCTCATTGTGCCTCTATTATAGTAGTAGGATAGGTAAAAACCTTTCCTTTTAGGATTACAACATTTAATAGGTAATCTACTCCTAATAGGAATATAAGATACATTCTTAATCTACTACACAATCACATTCCTATTCTAAATAGGACTGCAACATATACTATATATTAAATATGCATTATTGTATTATTATTCTATATAAGTTAAAAAAAATAATTTTTATTTATTTATTTATATTTATTATGAGAGTTCTTATTATCATTCCTTTGATAAATTTTAGTTGACATGTTGTCCAAAATTCAAATCAACTAGTATAATCATAGTATAGGCAAAAAGACAGATTCTTAATTTTTCTTTTTAGAATAAACGATATTATCTATATTAAGAGGGCAGATTGTGGGCTTAGACTGACAATGAGCTAGTAATAATGTGGTTCAAATTCTCCTTTGACGAAAATCAAACCTAAGACATCTCACTTACAAGTAAAGAAGAATACCACTAGAATATAGTGGTAACTGACGACAAACTTTTAATTTTACATTCAACAACCTAACAAAGTTAACAAAGTTTTTTATTCTCTCTCACACAGTCATACTCATAAATGTTTTATCCTCTTAAAAGTAAGATTAAAACACATTAAAAAAATAAAAATATCGAAGTAATTTAAAAACATCAAACACAATAAAAAAAATTATTATAATTAATTTACAAGTGCAAAAAATGTGAAAATCACCAAATAATCTAACAGTAAGTATGAACAAGACCAATCCAACGATTTTAATAGTTATTAGCGGTATTGTAAAATGAGAGAGTTGAACATATAATGGAGAGCACACCATGGAGCTTTCAGTAAGGTAACATTAATAGTTATTTGCTAATTATTGATTGTACAAATAATGGAGCTTTCAGTAAGGTCATCACTATCATCTTTTCCGAGGAAGCATCAGTGAACAAAACCTCTAAAAGATGATCACCACAATACTAATTTTTTATGTGATAGGGAAGTGTCAAGGGTCTTTGTAAAAATACAATTCCCTTCTTTCCATTCGCTGGAACCCAGGAGTTAATGGATGGTTCGCTTGAGCAAGCGACCAGAGTAGGACTTCTCACACCTTGAACTCCATCCTTCCACACCAACCCTCCGAATTCCGGAACCACCTGCCGCAAATTCGTAATGAAGGTTATCTTATAAGAGAGCTTTTGTTTTTTGGTCAATATAAGAGAGCTTTTTATTTTCTCTGGTGAGGTTCAGCATCCGAGGATCGACTTTCACATAAGCACCTTTGAACTGTGAAACTATGGCATGGTAATTTGAAACTGCAGCCGCAGACATTAGTGACAGTTGTATGAAGTGTCAAAACAGAAATATTTGCTCTCCATTTGCAGCTGTGTTTTCCAAAATCACACCAATGGCTCCTGCATTTTTCACCACCTGTCCCTCCTGCACTCTGGGCCAAATACCACTGTCACAACTCACAATCTTCCAAGCAACAACGCTGCAATAGTTCCTTCCAAACAGAAGGAGCTGGGATCAGGGCAAGTTGAATTGCTTCCCATATACACCATCAACCTCCTCTCTTCATTCAATTCAAAACAATAATAGATAAAAGAACATCTCCAACGAAGTGAACTGCACTTCAATCCCAAAAAAGTAAAAGTGAAACTTTGGAGTTCATGGTGATGGTGGGGTTGGGGTGTTGGGGTGTTGGGTGTGCTCGCAGAGGATTGAATCGTGGCAACTTATTCATTCAGTGGAATTGTGAGTGACTGTGAGAGACAGACATTGGTTGCTGAGGGGACTTTGAGTATTTGGGGAGGAGTCGAGGAGAGTCAGGCAAGCTTTATTAACATATGTCCTCTACCAATAACCGGAGAAAGTGGCCAGACAGAGGTGTGATATAACATATGAAATCTAGACTGGCTAAATAGCTAAGAAATTCAATAAGCGAGAAAGGCTGTGTAGGAGCTCTTGTTTGTTGTATTGAATACCATGGTCTCACTCAGCGAGAAAGGCTTCATTTCTCTTTGGATTTCCTTCACAGGAGAAGGTACTTGAAATTTTATAACTATCTAAGCTACTGATGGATGCAGTGTGTGCTGATGATGCATACGACAAGCAATTGAAAATCCCGTTGTTATTCCCCACTTAGGCTTAAAAAGCAATCCAATCTAAACCAATATCGTCATTTGGACATTAACACAAATTTGGAGGGCTCATCCACTGTAATTTGAAGATATAGAAATGTTAAGAAAATGCAAACTACCTTTCACCCAAATTGGAGGAGCACCGGTGGCATTAGCAAGGAGCAATGACATAGCCATATCTTCACAGTTTCTGCACAAGCACAAATCAATAGTATAAGAAAAGCAGCACATAAGCAACTGAACCCCGCAAACCCAAACAAAAAGATAGACTGTAATTGTATTCCTTGAAAGAATGCAGCTTTTAGAATAAGTTTATGTACCCAAATGGCATTTGACCCAAATTTCCAGACGGCGAAAGTGAAATCCAATGTGGGACAAGGGACAATTACATCATCGTCAATTCCAATAATAGATAAAAGAACAACTCCAAAGAAGTGAACTGCACTTCCATTCCAAAAAAAAGTAAAAGTGAAACTTTAGAATTCATGGTGAGGGTGGGTTTGGGATGTGCTAGCAGTGGATTGAGTCGTGGAAACTTATTCATTCGGTGGAATTGTGACTGACTATGTGAGAGACAGACATTGGTTGCTGAGGGGACATTGAGTATTTGGGGAGGAGTCGAGGAGAGCCGGGCAAGCTTTATTAACATATGTCCTCTATCAATAAGTGGAGAAATTTGGCTAGACAGAGGTGTGGTGTAACCTATGAAATCTAGACTGGCTAAGAAATCCAGTAAGCGAGAAAGGCTGTGTAGCAGCTCTTGTTTGTTGTATTGAATACCATGGTTTCACCCAGCAAGAAAGGCTGAGTATCAGCTCGAGTTTTGAGTTGGTTTTGGTATTTTGAGAACTCTTTTATTTAGGTTTTTGTTTTTTCGTGTATTTCTTTCTTCATCGTTCATCCTCTAACTGCTAGTTTCAGTATTTACTTACTCGTATGTATTGGGAAGTTGGAACTTGTTCAGTTATTTATGATTGTATTAATTTGTCTGTTGAGTTAACTATAATTTTATCAATTTTTGTTTTTTTCTGTCATTGGTCAGTAAACAAATCTGGATTCTGGTTCAGGAGTATCATCGTGTTCCTAACTTCCTATTTGTGATAACGTCCTCCTCCAAACAGTATATATACAGACACTATAAATGTATAAATCTAACCTGAAATTACCAGAACCATTCAATTCTAGCATTCACAGCTTTAGCATTAGTTGGTACAAGGGACATTCTTCCGAAGAGGGAGATAAAATTGTTGAGGCTCTTATTTAATCCTCCTCTTGTTGTGCCCTTTCAGACAGCTAATTCCAGATGGTCCAGTTTCATGCATCTTCTCTGCAAAAGTTTGTGCCAAACTTCAAGATCAATTTTTTCCAACAAAAGAAACTAAAAGATAAAACTCGTTAGTGGAATAAAGGTGCACACAACACAGGGATTTAAAAACTTGACATGTGTGTATGCAACTAAAACTGGAATCACTACCAATGGTGCACACAGAGTGGCAGAAAAACGAAATGGGAAGCAATCACAACACAACACATATGAAGTAATCTGTCCACATATTGGGAAAGTTTAACAGTTTGAGGTGTTAGTTTTTGGTTGTGTTTGTTAAAACAGAATGGATGTTAACTATGCAATGGTCTGTCCAACTTAAAAGCCTATAAAACAGCTCTTTCACTTGGCGAGACGACTTCATTTCTCTTTGATTTCCTTTACAGGAAAGGGCATCTACCTAAGCTACGCAGAAAAAGCAATCTAATATAGACTAAGAAAGTCATTTACACAAATTCGGAGGGCTCATCCACTGTAACTTGCAGATATTGAAATGTTAAGATAAAAGGAAATGCAAACTACCTTTCACCCATATTGGAGGAAGTCTGCCACATCATAGAGTTTTTTGGTGATGAAGGAGGTCGTGGCAGTGGGTGACTAGTGAGTGGTGAAGATGTGAAATTGAAGGAGAAAGTCTGCTACATCATAGAGTTTTTTGGTGATGAAGAGCCCAATTTGGCCGTCAAAATCCTTGCTGCTGCGTCGTGGATGCCGATGATGTTTGAGAGTGTAGTACATTATAAAAATCTACTGCAATATCCCACAAGGGTTCTAAATCCACACAGTTGACAGGAAATTGAGAAAGATTTGTGCACCCACTGAGATTGAGAGCTAAAAGGTGTGCCAAATTACAGTGAGTGTCGGGAAGATGTACAAGGCTTTTGCAGTTTCTTAGATTTAAGAACAGAAGCCCCTGAAACCGTTCAATCCAGGGGGAAAGCTCTCTGATACATGTTCCATCCAAGTGAAGCTCTCTTAATCCTTCCATATTTTCTTCAATGCTTGGAAACACCTCAAATTTTGTACAACCAGAAAGAGTAATCTTTGTAAGGAACTTGAGTCGACATATGCTGCTTGGAAGACTCTTAAGTTCCTTGCAATCTTCTAGGTTCAAATATTGCAACCCTGTGAGATTATTAATTGACAAGGGCAATTCTTCAATTTTTGATCCAGATAAATTAAGCTCTGCTAGTTCCTCCATAACTTCTGAAATCTCTGGAAACACCTCAAACTTTGTACAACCAGAAAGAGTAATCTTTGTAAGGAACTTGAGTCGACATATGCTGCTTGGAAGACTCTTAAGTTCCTTGCAATCTTCTAGGTTCAAATATTGCAACCCTGTGAGATTATTAATTGACAAGGGCAATTCTTCAATTTTTGATCCAGATAAATTCAGCTCTGGTAGTTCCTCCATAACTTCTGAAATCTCTGGAAACACCTCAAACTTTGTACAACCAGAAAGAGTAATCTTTGTAAGGAACTTGAGTCGACATATGCTGCTTGGAAGACTCTTAAGTTCCCTGCAATCTTTAAGCTCCAAAGATCTCAACCTCGTGAGATTATTAATTGACGATGTCAGTTCTTTAATTTTTGATCCAGATAAATGAAGCTCTGGTAGTTCCTCCATAACTTCTGAAATCTCTGGAAACACCTCAAACTTTGTACAACCAGAAAGAGTAATCTTTGTAAGGAACTTGAGTCGACATATGCTGCTTGGAAGACTCTTAAGTTCCCTGCAATCTTTAAGCTCCAAAGATCTCAACCTCGTGAGATTATTAATTGACGATGGCAGTTCTTTAATTTTTGATCCAGATAAATTAAGCTCTGCTAGTTCCTCCATAACTTCTGAAATCTCTGGAAACACCTCAAACTTTGTACAACCAGAAAGAGTAATCTTTGTAAGGAACTTGAGTCGACATATGCTGCTTGGAAGACTCTTAAGTTCCTTGCAATCTTCTAGGTTCAAATATTGCAACCCTGTGAGATTATTAATTGACAAGGGCAATTCTTCAATTTTTGATCCAGATAAATTAAGCTCTGGTAGTTCCTCCATAACTTCTGAAATATCTGGAAACACCTCAAACTTTGTACAACCAGAAAGAGTAATCTTTGTAAGGAACTTGAGTCGACATATGCTGCTTGGAAGACTCTTAAGTTCCCTGCAATCTTTAAGCTCCAAAGATCTCAACCTCGTGAGATTATTAATTGACGATGGCAGTTCTTTAATTTTTGATCCAGATAAATTAAGCTCTGGTAGTTCCTCCATAACTTCTGAAATCTCTGGAAACACCTCAAACTTTGTACAACCAGAAAGAGTAATCTTTGTAAGGAACTTGAGTCGACATATGCTGCTTGGAAGACTCTTAAGTTCCTTGCAATCTTTAAGCTCCAAAGATCTCAACCTCGTGAGATTATTAATTGACGATGGCAGTTCTTTAATTTTTGATCCAGATAAATTAAGCTCTGGTAGTTCCTCCATAACTTCTGAAATCTCTGGAAACACCTCAAACTTTGTACAACCAGAAAGAGTAATCTTTGTAAGGAACTTGAGTCGACATATGCTGCTTGGAAGACTCTTAAGTTCCCTGCAATCTTTAAGCTCCAAAGATCTCAACCTCGTGAGATTATTAATTGACGATGGCAGTTCTTTAATTTTTGATCCAGATAAATTAAGCTCTGCTAGTTCCTCCATAACTTCTGAAATCTCTGGAAACACCTCAAACTTTGTACAACCAGAAAGAGTAATCTTTGTAAGGAACTTGAGTCGACATATGCTGCTTGGAAGACTCTTAAGTTCCCTGCAATCTTTAAGCTCCAAAGATCTCAACCTCGTGAGATTATTAATTGACGATGCCAGTTCTTTAATTTTTGATCCAGATAAATGAAGCTCTGGTAGTTCCTCCATAACTTCTGAAATCTCTGGAAACACCTCAAACTTTGTACAACCAAAAAGAGTAATCTTTGTAAGGAACTTGAGTCGACATATGCTGCTTGGAAGACTCTTAAGTTCCCTGCAATCTTTAAGCTCCAAAGATCTCAACCTCGTGAGATTATTAATTGACGATGGCAGTTCTTTAATTTTTGATCCAGATAAATTAAGCTCTGCTAGTTCCTCCATAACTTCTGAAATCTCTGGAAACACCTCAAACTTTGTACAACCAGAAAGAGTAATCTTTGTAAGGAACTTGAGTCGACATATGCTGCTTGGAAGACTCTTAAGTTCCCTGCAATCTTTAAGCTCCAAAGATCTCAACCTCGTGAGATTATTAATTGACGATGGCAGTTCTTTAATTTTTGACCCGGATAAATTAAGCTCTGGTAGTTCCTTCATAACTTCTAAAATCTCTGGAAACACCTCAAACTTTGTACAACCAGAAAGAGTAATCTTTGTAAGGAACTTGAGTCGACATATGCTGCTTGGAAGACTCTTAAGTTCCCTGCAATCTTTAAGCTCCAAAGATCTCAACCTCGTGAGATTATTAATTGACGATGGCAGTTCTTTAATTTTTGACCCGGATAAATTAAGCTCTGCTAGTTCCTCCATAACTTCTGAAATCTCTGGAAACACCTCAAACTTTGTACAACCAGAAAGAGTAATCTTTGTAAGGAACTTGAGTCGACATATGCTGCTTGGAAGACTCTTAAGTTCCCTGCAATCTTTAAGCTCCAAAGATCTCAACCTCGTGAGATTATTAATTGACGATGGCAGTTCTTTAATTTTTAACCCGGATAAATTAAGCTCTGGTAGTTCCTCCATAATTTCTAAAATCTCTGGAAACATCTCAAGACTCGAGCAGCCACAAAGATAAAGGATTTTGAGAGATTTCACACGAATGCTGCTTGGAAGACTCTTAAGTTCCTTGCAGTCTTTTAGGTACAAAAAACACAACCCCTTGAGATTATTGATTGACGAGGGCAGCTCTTTAATTTTTGACCAGGATAAATCAAGCTTCGATAGTTTCTCCATAACTTCTGAAATCTCTGGAAATATCTCAAGACTCAAGCAGCCAGAAAGATCAAGGGTTTCGAGAGAATTCATACGAATGCTGCTTGGAAGACTCTTAAGTTCCCTGCAATCTTTAAGCTCCAAAGATCTCAACCTCGTGAGATTATTAATTGATGGGTGAACCTCAACTAAACTTGTACAACCTTTAAGAATAAGCTTCTCAAGATTTGGCACCTTTGTGAAGTCAGGGGTTTCCTTAAGGTATTCACAATAACATAAATTGATGAATTTCAACTTTTCCAGCGTCTGTTAAAACATTTAGGAAAAGATGCATTACTTAATAACATGTCTCAAAACCCAAACATTTAAAAGAAACATATACATTAAATGATGATTGTACGTACCTGGGTTCCTTCCCAAAGTCGTTCAATGAGACTATATCGCATGTCAAGGTCAACAAGATTTTGGAATTGAAAGTTGGATGGCAAAGTCGTAAGAGGGAATCCATGCCAAGAGAGACACCTCAACTCACAAAAATGAAACTTCAAGTGTCCACTCAAGTGGCATTCGCCGTTATAAGGATTGATCTTGAGAAGTCTTAGTTGAGTCATAGGAACAAAAGCTTCAGCATTTATGCATACCTCATATGGGTTAGGCGACTCCATGATAATGCATTCAACTGCTTCTGTAGTCTGTGAAAATCAAAGTGAAGGAAAAAACAAAGAACCTTAGTTTAGATTATGAAGTTAAGGCTTTTTTCTTCAAGAGTCGTTTGATAATCATTTCGTTTTCCGTTTTCAACTTTTGTTTTGATTATTTTTATAGAAATCTGAAAACTGAAAAACACATAACTTGTTGGTCAATTTTCAGTTATTAAAAAAATGAAAATTAAAAATTAAAAATTGGAAACAAAAATGGTTACCAAACAAACCTAATAAATAGATTTGGGTCAAAAGTTAAAGCTTTGTACTAAACATTGCATAAGAAAAGATTTCTCACTGTATTTTTAGTTAGCACATGATGAACATCTTCATAACTCCACAACCTACTTCGTCTTCCAGGCTGTTTGATAGATTCTTCACGAACTATTTCTCGAGCCATTTCCTCTAGTAAATCATGCATCTCCAGTATCTCCTGTTTTGAGATAGTTATGAGAGCTCGATCGATTAGAACTCTTATTCCAGAATGAGGATTGAAACCACAACTGTCCAGAATTTCGGTTGCAATGTCTTTTTTCATTCCTTTAAAGAAACATGCAATATCTAGAAAGATGTTCTTCTCTTTATGATCTAGTCCATGGAAGCTTGTTTTAAGCACATCAATAATCCCCCCTGGTGGGTCTTCCTTTAATTTCTCGAAGACATCTTCCCACTCACGTACAGTTTTGTTATTAAGAAAAGCTCCCAAGATTTTGAGTGCTAAAGGCAGACCTTGAGCATATTTTACGGCACGACTCGAGAGATAATCATAATCTCTGGTGGGTTGTTTTTTTCCGAAGGCGTGTAGCCTAAAGAGTTCCAGAGCGCCAAGATAACACAAATTCTCAGGCTTATATATCACATCAACTTTGTTTAATAATTGCACATCTCTGGTTGTTACAATGATTCTACTTCCACCGCCAAAGGAATGTTGCTCTCCAAGTAAAGCTTCAATTTGTTCTAATTTGTCCACATCATCTAGAACAATAAGAACTTTTCTCTGACTTAGGCTATTTAACATCACCTGGAAACCTTTTTCCAAAATGTCAGAACGTTGCACCTTGTTTTTCGAGATACTCAATAGAAGTTGTGTCTGCATATGTAGTTTGTCATGCTTCATGAAACCTTCCTTGACATTTTCAAGAAAGCAGCAAGCTTCAAATCGACAAGAGATTTCATTATAAACAGCTCTAGCGATGGTTGTTTTGCCTAAACCACCCATACCCCATATTCCAACAAAGCGAACGTCATCCAATTCCACCCCAGGAGGATCAAGATATAATAGTAAATGCATTTCATGCATATGAGAATCCATTCCAACCAAGCCATTATATGTGCTTGATGTTGATGAGGTGTGGATCACTTTCCGAAAAACATCTTCTACAATTTTCTCAATAAGCTCTGCATCATCCCTGTCAAATTTTAAAAAAAAAAAAATATATATATATATATATATATATATAATGACAACAACAAATAATAATTAATGGCTCGTTTTGTGAACAATTTTGTTTTCATTTATTTTTTAAGTCCAGATTTTGAGTTTTCAAATTTTGGGCTTCAGTTTTTAGTTTCACTGAAAGTAGTTATTAAACAAGTTTTTCAATTTTTCTCTCATGGTATATAGTAGTCCTAAAAATCAACAATTAGATCTTGCATATTGAGATCTAATGGGTCTTCACAACCGTTTTGTACCGATTATTTTATACCATTGAAGAGTAAAATGTTCATCTGTTAGTTAAAAAATGAAAACTAAAAACTAAAGAGTAAAATGTTCATCAAATGATTACAAAAATTATAAAAATTAACGGGAAACTAAAACAAATTAGTAATTACACATAGTTTTGCGAATCCCAGCCGGATAAACATTTTCTAGTTATGATATTTGTACAGTAAAAATACGTGAATAGCAGGTGCGTGGGAGTGTGAAGAAATTAACTTACTTATAATTTAATGAATTCCAACCGGATAAATCGGTGGCTCTGGCAAGAGCAGACCTCCAGCTCTGCACCTCCTTCACGTCAACGCTAGAATGGCGTTCGTGTTTAGCAAAAGCTTCGGCAAAACTTCCTTTGAGTTTTCGAATATCGGATGGATCGACTTCGTAGAAAATGGGGACCACAATCTGGTTCTTGGTATGGTGACATTCCAAGATTTCCACGAGTTCTTTCAAGCACCAAGTGGAAGAAGCATAGTTTTGAGAGAAAACTACAATCGAAAGCCTTGACTCTCGAATCGCTGCCAGGAGCGCGGAAAGGCGGTCGCCTTTTCCGAGGTCTTCGGCATCGATGAAGGTGTTGATTGGTTTCTGACACAGAGCTTTGTAAAGATGGCTGACGAAGCCCCTGCGAGTGTCTTCCCCTCTGAAATTGATGAACACATCGTATTTCCAACGAAGGCCAGAAGAAGAAGAAGAAGAAGAAGAAGAAGAAGACGAAGAAGAAGAAGAAGAGGTGTTGATTGGTTTCTGACCCAGAGCTTTGTAGAGATGGCTGACAAAGCCCCTGCGAGGGTTTTCCCCCCTGAAAAGAAGAAGAAGAAGAAGAAGAAGAAGAAGAAGAAGAAGAAAAAAAAAAAGGAGGAGGGAGAAGGAAGAAGCCATTAATCGATCACACCTGATCAACGATGATCGAGCAGCTAAGACTAAGAGGAATGTAAGGA
This sequence comes from Crataegus laevigata, assembly GCA_963580275.1. Lineage (NCBI taxonomy): Eukaryota > Viridiplantae > Streptophyta > Magnoliopsida > Rosales > Rosaceae > Crataegus > Crataegus laevigata. The sequence continues at coordinate 34,509,688 of OY756947.1, read as the reverse complement.
CAGAAATACTCAATTGATCTATAAACTGGATCACCAGAAAATGGTCTGATCGATACCGAGTCAATGAGTCGATGCAAAAGGCAAACGGGGGGGGGGAATTATGCTTTATGTGTTATCACATCTTCTTCAAGGAAATTTCGGTGTGAAAGAAGCGTGCATCTTTTGATTTTTTTGACCCAAGAAAATGCCAAGAAAGGGGTCAAAGTAGTATGTTGAATCCACACTCGCCTACCCAGCAACAACTTATTCCCGTTTGAGACGTTGGGCGAGGTTTCTACTGGACCGGGTCTCCATATGAGTGGGTGCCAAAAAATATATAATGAAAAAGCCTTTTTCTTTGATTTAATATATTTAAATGAAAAGTAGTTTCTTTGTGTTCTTTGATTTTATATATTTATAGTCTTGACACAAATTTATTTAGTTTTGGCTTTTTTGTCAAAATGGTTCTTGAAATTTGCATAACTTCTTACTTTGGTTCCTGAGATTTCAAATCGATAGAAGTGATCCTTGAAATTGTCCACCATCCATCATTTTGATCCTTCCGTTAAAAACTCCGTTAAGTATCTCAAATCTCTTGGCCAAAAGTTTGAGCAATTTTCAAAGCTTCATAAGTCAATCGTTTCTTAACCAAATTCAACCCATAATATATCAAAATGAAGATAGGAAAGTGTATAATAAGATTATACCTATTTGGAAGCCCAATGGTTGCCAGAGATGGTTGGAAAATAGCCTCAAAGTTGACTGGTCCAATGGACGTTTTTGAATCACTTGGTTTCGTTGAGTATTGAAAAAGTTATGAACGTTTAAAGTTTACCCAGTTTCCGGCGAGTTTTTCAATTTTCAATCGGACCAGTCAACTTTGAGACTATTTTCCGATCATATCCGGCAACCATTGGACTTCTAAATAAGTATAATCTTATTTTACACTTTTCTATCTTTATTTTGATATATTATGAATCGAATTTGGTTAAGAAACGATTGAGTTACGAAGCTTTCAAAATTGTTCAAACTTCCGGCCAAGAGCTTAAGACACTTAACGAAAATGAAATAAAAATTCAGGCTCTCCCACCGAGGACTCATAGCAACCACCCACTACGCTCCGCCATGAACTCCTGGCAAAGACCCACCTTCGTTGACGGTGATAATTTTACAGTGACACCCCATTGATTCTCTCCCTCATTCTCTTCACTTTCTCTTCTTCCATTCTTACCTCGTTAAGATCGATGACAACTCCAACTTTCAGATCTGTTGTCGCTGATTTCCAATCAAAGCCTAGGGATGGTCAATGACAATTTATAGTGTCCTTCTTCGACATAAGGGAGGATTAGAACATAAAATAGGGAGGGAGAGGGAGATAGAAAGAGAAAGGATTGAGGGGAAGGCAGAGATGGGTGGGGGTGGAGGTTGGGGTTGGGGCGAAGGTCAGAGACTCCAGGAGAAAATTTGGGTTCAATTTTTTTTTAGTGCAAGTACATATTCATATATTAGTATACGTATTTTTTTTCTAATAAATAATATTATCTATACCGAGCAAGAGAATGTGACTTAAGTCTCATAATGAGCTAAATAATGTAATTCAAATTCATGTTTGGCAAAAATTAAACCTAAAACTCTACTTACAAATAAAGAAAAATATCACTAAGCCGCTAACCTCAATAAAAATCTTATTAGGTGTCAGGTGTCCATTAGTAGGGTACACCAAGTGTTTGAGATACCGACTACCCAGAAGAAGTCCTCCAATCTTCTAGCATGCGATTTAATCATGATTAAAGCTAAACTTAAAGCCAAGCTTAATGCCATGGGAGGTAAAGTAGTGGAAAGAAAATCCATGGAACTTGTGGAGAAGATGAAAAAAAAAAAAAACCTAGGTCGTATCATTTATATACAAACGACGAGTGACTAAATCACAAAGATGACAAACTGTAGACATCCAGTGACATGAGAATTCATCTCAACCAAAGAGGGTCAAATTACTATACTATATTATTAGCCCTATAATCTCTCCTTTTGTACAACTTCACCTGCAATAACTTGTACTAGCACATGCAAGAGTTACTGCTGCAGGAATCATCCTCGGAAGAAGAAAAAAAATGCAAAAAGGAACTGTGTCAGTAGTTGCATGTGATTTCTGACTGTCCTAAAGAAAGCCTTCAACTCCGCGTCCTGCTCTTACATTCCGGTATATAGCGAGTGCTTCTTCTATGATCTTAGCAGCCAGCAATTCAGCTCTCTTTTTCCCTGATGGATGGGTTGAAAGATAATCTCCGTGCAGATTCACCCCCAGTAACCTTGCTCAACTTCTGATACACAGTTGGACACACTCTGGGATCATATCCGGCAGAAGCAACCAACAGAAGCCCAATGTGATCCACTTCAATTTCCATCCCGAGTTAAGAAAGAGAGCATGAGCACAGAAACATGAAAAACGAAAGAATTGTGTTCAGCATTTTGTCAAGCTATCAGCTGGTACACAAGAACTACCATGTAATAATCAGGAGAAAATAAAATACAAAAAGCAAAACTACACATCCAAGCTTTAATCCAAAGAATTCTCATTTTGTAGTCCAAAGCTAATTGATTATCATTCAGTTAGTCTAGATACACTCAACCGATCCAACTACTTTACGACGTTACCAAATACTACTACTACTTTACGAGTGAAACATAAGAGGGTAGAAAGCAAACATGAATCACTAAATTCACTATCATCTTTTTCAATAAAGTATCAATGAACAAAAGCTCTGAAAAATGAGCACCACAATACTAAAATTGAAAATAAATAATACTTGATAAAAATTAAACATAAACAATACTTGATAAAAATTGACAATATAATGTACGATAAATAGACACGATTCAATGTTCTCTAAGATTCTCACAAAGAAGACCTGGCGAGAATCTGGACGAGGTTTCTGTTGGACCGGGTCTGCATATGAGTGGGTGACAAAAAGAGAAAAAGAAAAAACCTTTTTCAATATATTTAAATGAAAAGTAGTTTCTTAGTGCCCTTTGATTTAATATATTTAATAAAATCTTGACACAGATTTGTTTAGTTTTTAATTAAAAAAAATACAACTTGTCGATTACGATTCCTGAAAGTGAAATACAACGTTACCAAAGACTACTATTATACTTTACAGGTGAAACATGAGAGGGTAGAAAAGTAAACATGAATCACTAGATTCACTACAACTGATACACCGAATAATTTAACAGTAAGTATCAACAAGACCAATTCAACGATACCACGGATCGTATAATGGAGCTTTCAGTAGGGTATCATTGGAGGTCACTAGGGACTGTAAGGGTCTTTTAATAAACACAATTTCCTTCTTTCCATTTGCTGGAACCCAGGAGCTAATGAATGGTTCACTGAGCAAGAGACCAGAGTATTTTACCGCAACCGTCTTCACAAATTTATAAATCACATTGAAAAATTTCGAGACGATCATCAATCCATTGTTGGGAACAATTAAACAGGGAACTTTATAATCATAAAAGCTTTTATCTTTTCGGTGAACTGGTGGGAACATCATGGAAGCTTTTTCACATTAAGATAAATTGTTAAATATTTCCCAAGGCTCTTAAAGCATTTCAAAGAGATTCCACAAGTTTAAATGTCTTAATAGAACCAGACCACTTAGTGGAATAAGACTTGGTTGTTGTTGTCATCGTCGTCCTAATAAAACTGTTGTGCTAGGATAGCACCAAACCACGCAGAACCAAATTAAGCTAACTCACAGAAAATATATCAAATGAAATGCAAGAACAATATAGAGAAAATAACACCAAGATTTTAACGAGGTTCCTCCACAGTCAGTGTAACTGGAGTACGTCCTCGGAGCAGTAGAAGCTCACCCAATAATCCACTATCAACCAAATGAGAGTTTACAAAGTGTTGACAATCTCACAACCCAAAACCCACATACATCTAATAATTCTCACTCACCAAATACACAAATAGATAAGGAAATATAGTGAATAATTTCCTCTCTATACAAAGCTCAAAGCTCATACACAAATACAACTTTGATTGAGTGTGAACTAACAAAGAAAGAAAAAATCAGCTTTCTTTCTTGTATGGGGGCTGCAGCACCTATGTTTTCTGCTCCTCTTCTTTTCTGCTCTCTACTCAACCGAATGGGAAAAGCAGCAAAAACATATATCCCAAAAGCAACAAGTGGTAGTCTGCAAAGAGGCTCCAACAAGACCACCTGCCCATTTGCTCTCCTCCATTCCTTTTCTCCTCAAATTCAGCTGCCCCTTTTTTCTTCTTTTCCCCAAAACAAGGAAGTGGTTGTCCACCTTTTTTCTTTATAATTTTTTATAGCCAAAAGTTGGCCATTTGGCCACATACTCCAACAATCTCCACCTTGGCCAAGTTCCGAAAGACGCCATGATAAGCCAAAATGCTTCAAAACTCCTACTACTCAACGCCTTCTTTATATAGGCAAAATGTGAGCCAAGTTCAAGCAATGAATAAACTTGGCTACACCAACAACCTTAGTCAACATATCAGCGGGGTTGTCTTTAGTTGGAATCTTCTGGAGAATGATCTCCCCTTCACCAACTACTTCACAAACAAAGTGATAACGCACATCTATGTGCTTGGTCCTCGCATGATGAACCTGATACTTAGTCAAATAAATGGCACTCTGACTATCACAATGCACCTCCACCTGCTTCTGATCAACCCCCAAATCTCTAATCAGTCCATGTATCCAAATGGCCTCCTTTATAGCTTCAGCAACTGCCATATATTCAGCCTCTGTAGTAGACAAGGCAACAAACGACTGCAAAATGGACCTCCAACAAACTGGCCCTTTAGCCATAGTAAACACATAGCCTGTAGTAGACTTCCTTCCATCCAGATCACCTGCATAATCTGAATTAACATAACCAACAGCAAAATGACCAATACCAGAGTCATCCCTCTCAAAGCATAAACCAACATCTCGAGTACCATGGAGATACCTCAATATCCACTTAGCTGCATTCCAATGCTCTTTACTAGGATTATACATATATCGACTCACCATGCCAACTGCATGAGCAATATCCGGTCTAGAGCATACCATTGCATACATCAAACTACCAACCAAATTTGCATATGGTATATTTTTCATTTGTAGCTTCTCTTGATCAGTTTTAGGACATTGTAGAGAACTCAATTTAAAATGAGGAGCCAAAGGGGTACTCACCGGTTTGGTTGAGTCATGAACTCCAAACTTCTGAATCAACTTCTCAAGGTAGTGTCTTTGATTCAAGCATACCAAACCTTTCTCTCTGTCTCTAGTGATCTCCATGCCAAGGATCTTCTTTGCTTCACCAAGATCCTTCATCTCGAACTCATTTTTCATTTGCTTCTTCAATTTCTCAATCTCTTCAACATTCTTTGAGGCAATCAACATATCATCAACATATATCAACAAATAAATGAAAGACCCATCTTGCAACTTCTTGAAGTACACACAATGATCATATTGACTTCTAGAATAATTTTGGCCTCTCATAAATTTATCAAACCTCAAATACCATTATCTTGGAGATTGCTTCAAGCCATAAAGTGATTTCTTCAACTTGCAAAACAAATTTTCTTTCCCTTTCACTTTATACCCATCCAGTTGACACATATAAATCTCTTCATTCAAATCACCATGTAGGAAAGCCGTCTTCACATCAAGTTGCACAAGTTCAAGATCATATTGTGCAACAAGAGCTAACATAATGCGAATTGAGGAGTGCTTCACAACTGGAGAAAAGATTTCATTGTAGTCAATGCCCTCCTTTTGTGCATACCCTTTAGCAACTAATCTTGCTTTGAATCTGACATTGCTTTTCTCAGCAACATCTTCCTTTTTGGCATACACCCATTTGCAACCAATAGCTTTCTTACCCTTAGGCAATTTAGCTAACTCCCAAGTCTTGTTTTTCGAGAGAGAATTCATCTCATCACCCATGACATTGCACCACTTCTCCTTTTCTTCACTCTCAATGGCTTCCTTAAAGTTGGATGGAATCTCATCAATGATAATAGAAAGAGCAAAAGAAACATAATCATTATATCGAGCTGGCTTGGTAATTTTTCTCTTTCCTCTGTTCTTGGCAATAGACTCTTGCGGTGAATCTTGCTTTTCATCTTGAAAAGAGACTTCAACTTCAACTTCTTCTTCTTCAACATCCTCAAGGTCTCCCACTTCTTCACTTGTAGTGGCTTCGACATCAGTGGAAATAAGATTTGAAGTACTAGAGGCAACTTTCTCAAGCTCCACATGTTGGACATCTTTCACATTCTTCTCAGAGTCTCTGAACATACTTTCTTCATCAAATGTCACATCTCTGTTGATTACAAGTTTCTTCATCTCTGGGCACCACAACCTGTAACCTTTGACACCACTACTAAAACCAAGAAAGATAGCCTTTTTGGCTCTAGGATCAAGTTTATTTTCAGTTACATGAAAATAAGCAGGTGAACCAAAAATACGAATATAATCATAATCAGTAGAAGGTTTTCTAGTCCATACCTCCATTGGTGTCTTACCCTGAATAGCAGCTGAGGGTAACCGGTTGATGATGTGACATGCATAATTAACTGCCTCTGCCCAAAATGATTTGTCCAAACCTGACTGAGACAACATACATCTAACCTTCTCAAGCAAGGTTCGATTCAATCTTTCTGCAACTCCATTTTGTTGTGGAGTTCCCCTGACACTGAAATGTCTCACAATTCCTTCTTCTTTACAAACTTTAAAGAAAGGGTCGGATGTGTATTCACCACCATTATCCGATCTCAAAATCTTAATCTTTCTTCCGGTTTGGTTCTCAACCATTTTCTTCCAACTCAAGAAAATGCTCAACACCTCACTCTTGTGCTTCATAGTGTAGACCCAAGACCTTCTTGAATAATCATCAACAAAGGTCACAAACCAATGTCTACCACTTAAAGAATGAGTCTTTGTAGGACCCCAAACATCCGAATGCACATAATCAAGAATGCCCTTCGTCTGATGTACTGCAGTACCAAACTTCACTCTAGTTTGTTTTCCCAAGACACAATGCTCGCAGAAATCAAGCTTACAAGTCGTGGCACCTTTTAGAAGACCTTGTTTCATAAGCCCTTGTAGAGCTCTCTCACCAGCATGGCCTAACCTCATATGCCACAGTCTAGTAGTATCAGAATCGGATGTGCCCATATTTTCTGAGACTACAGACACTTCACCTGTCACAGTGCTTCCTTGCAATAAATACAAATGGCCATATCGAGGAGCTTTCATCACAACAAGTGCACCATAAGTCACTTTCAATGTCTGCCCATCTGAATGAAACCTGAAGCCCTTGGCTTCTAAAGTTCCCAAAGAAATAAGATTTTTCTTCAAATTCGGTACATACCGAACACCTGTCAACTCTTTAACCATGTCATCATGCAACTTCAAACGAATTGTACCAATCCCTTTTGTTGTGCAAGGATTGTCATCTACCATGAACACAACACCACCATCAAACTCTTTCAAGCTTGAAAACCAATCCTTGTGAGGAGTCATATGATGAGTACAACCCGTATCCAACACCCACTTAGTAGCACAATCAAATGATGAGGAAGTGGTTAAAGTAAAATCAGAAAAATCAGATTCAACCTCAGCAACATTAGCTTCAGAGCTTTCTTTTCCTTTGGTCTTCAACCTAGGACAATCTTTCTTCCAATGACCCTTATTACGACAAAAGGTACATTCATCCCTTTCCAAAGTTTTTCTACCTTTAGAGTTTCCTCTAGGTCGAGACTGTGATTTTTTTCTACTAGAGGAAGATCTCCTCTCCGACGATCTACCTGTAACAAACAAAGCCTCAGAGGTACTATCATGATTTTTATCTCTATGCCTCATTTCATAATTCATCAAGGCATTCGACACATCTTCAAATTTCACAGTTTCTTTACCATGCATAATAGTGGTAACAAAATGCTCATAAGAGTCCGACAAAGAATTCAACAATATTAAGGCCTTATCTTCATCCTTAATATCCTCATCTAGATTCAACAAATCAGCAATCAACTTATTAAAAGCATCAAGGTGCCTGATCATTTGTGTACCTTTTTTATATTGGAAGCAGTATAGCTTTTTCTTCAAATGTAGCCGGTTCTCAGCACTCTTTGTCATGTACTTGTCTTCTAATTTTTTCCACAACACATTTGCCAAAGTCTCCCGCATCACAAAATACTTCTGAGTTTTGGCAAGGCACAACCGAATTGTAGAGCAAGCTAACAAATTTAACTTCTCCCATTCCGACTTCGACATGGCTTCCGGCTTATCTTCCAAAGCGGCCAGTAGATCTTGTTGAGCCAACACATCCTTGACCTCACATTGCCACATCCTGAAGTTGTTTGTGCCATCAAATTTTTCTACTTCAAACTTTGCATTTTGCACTGTAGTTCTTGCAATCCCGGAGCTGCTTCCAAAAGGATTCTCATCTTGCCCGCCTGACATCTTTAGCAAATAGACGGTACCCAAGAGCAACCAGTGCTCTGATACCAATTGTTGTGCTAGGATAGCACCAAACCACGCGGAACCAAATTAAGCTAACCCACAGAAAATATATCAAATGAAATGCAAGAACAATATAGAGAAAATAACACCAAGATTTTAACGAGGTTCCTCCACAGTCAGTGTAACTGGAGTACGTCCTCGGAGCAGTAGGAGCTCACCCAATAATCCACTATCAACCAAATGAGAGTTTACAAAGTGTTGACAATCTCACAACCCAAAACCCACATACATCTAATAATTCTCACTCACCAAATACACAAATAGATAAGGAAATATAGTGAATAATTTCCTCTCTATACAAAGCTCAAAGCTCATACACAAATACAACTTTGATTGAGTGTGAACTAACAAAGAAAGAAAAAAATCAGCTTTTCTTCTTGTATGGGGGCTGCAACACCTATGTTTTCTGCTCCTCTTCTTTTCTGCTCTCTACTCAACCGAATGGGAAAAGCAGCAAAAACGTATATCCCAAAAGCAACAAGTGGTAGTCTGCAAAGAGGCTCCAACAAGACCACCTGCCCATTTGCTCTCCTCCATTCCTTTTCTCCTCAAATTCAGCTGCCCCTTTTTTCTTCTTTTCCCCACAACAAGGAAGTGGTTGTCCACCTTTTTTTTTTATAATTTTTTATAGCCAAAAGTTGGCCACTTGGCCACATACTTCAACAAAAACAACTAATTTGTTCTAACAAACATAATTGCAAAATTTGCATTTTAATTTTTAACTCGAAAGAAAATTTGGTACAGGACGGCTTTCTGATTCACATAATACCGTGGAGTAGAGCAACAAAAGAAACTCTGCGAAAGATCCCCACCCCGGGGGGGGGGGGGAATATGTGGCTCCGTCACTCAAAGCCCTATACCTCCATTCCTAGTACAATATTTTAAAAGGAAAACCAATTAAAATAATTTGAAAACTTTGAGTTTTAACGATAATGACAAAATAAATGATAAAGTAAATAGTACCAGCATTGATTTTTTAATATAAAAATATGGTTTTTTTGTTAAAATGAACAGTGCCGGAAGTTTTTCGTTAAAGTTCCCCATTTTAAATCCTTTGGTGAGAAATAAATAACAAGACCCTATTCCTTATTTGCAACCAGAACACAGATGCACCCTCATTAAGCATCAGAACAAGAGAGCAGTATCAAGAAATGTTAAGAAAAATAAAAACATTTTAACTTAAATGGACTAGAAACTAAACTATAAAGAACTGTAATGTACCTTCGGGAGAAAGGAAGCCTCAAGAAAAGATTGGACATTGTGTTGAAAACATCAGGCGTAACGAACTGATAAAGTACCAGCTCCACTTTACGAGACGCATAGTCCACGTCAGTGTCACCTCATGGCTCAACCCTCTCTGGAAAGCCTCAATTATATCCTTGGCAATCAACCGAACCCGCACGCTACCGGTTGTATGGCGGGCAAAATGTCCCCTTTGAAACTCTCCTTCATTTGCTGGAATTGGGTCTCCCCCAACCTCCTCTCCAAGGCTTTCGACAAAATTATAAAATGGGTTTGCTTCGTATACGGAATCGTCTCCAAATTCCCAAAATACAGTGATAAAAAAACCCAGAACCTACAAGACCCATAATCAAAACGTTCCTGGGATTCTTAAACCACTTCCAGGGGCCTCTCGGCTTGAAGTGGTGAACCCGGATCCGGTCGACGTAGTAATATCTCTTAGTGCTATCAAGAAAGGGGCTTTTGTACTGTGTTGTTCTTGTCATTCTACCAAGTTGTGGAATTGATTAGTGTAAAATTGAAGAACTGGAGGAAAACCCAGAAAACTTAGCTGTGCTGGAGGCACGCAGAAGAACCAGTTGAAAAAACGCTAGAGATGGGCTCTCTGCCGGCGGCCTTGGGGGCAATCCTCGCTGTGAAGCCGCAGAAGGCGTCGAGTGCGAGCTTTGCTCTTCTGTAGGATCCCATCACGGATTGGGTGTATCAAACCAACGAGAGAGATGAATGGTTTCTTTTACAAAGATTTGAAATTTTGGAGAGAAAAAGGTTTTGGATCGGCGGCTTTTGTGGGTTTAAGCTTTGGGATGAGCGGGAACTAGGAACTTGGAGAAGAAGCTACAAGAAGGAATTGAGGAGAGAGGGTGCCAAAACGACGACGTTAACGTCTCTTAATATCGTTTACTCGTGTAGCACTGCACGTGTACGTTAGGCCATTTCATTTCGGCGGTTCGATCGTCTGTTGTATTTGAGTTTTTGTCAATTTTCATTGTATTCTACTTCAAACACATTTAGTTTAGAACATCGTTCTGTCAGAATTTCAACGTAAGACCGAATAGTTATTAATACCAGTTAAAAAATAATAATATAAAATGAATCACCTACAAACATATAAGATAATGCAAAAATTGTCGCGTGAGATAATAATTATGTTTAGAAATATTTTACAATGTCACATCTCTTCTTAATTATACAATGTCACATTGCACCGTTTTCATCAATTGCTAGCATCGTACGCTTCACAGACCTAACCTTCTCTTCAGACAACATCTAGCATGTACATTGTACATAGTCGTATTTCAATACTCCAATACGGCAACCTTTTGATAATTGGTTGTAGTTCTAGTTTTACTAGGGGTGGGTTCAAAAAATCAAAAACTGAACCAGACCGAGGTCCAAAAAATTTGAACCGAAATTGTCAAACTGAACCGAATTGAATCTGACCAGTTGGGTTTCGATTTTTGAAGTTCGGAAACCAAACTGAACCAATATATAATTTTAATTTTTTTTTCAATATTTATAAATTGTTTAGTCATACAAACATAACAAAACAAAACCAATTGCCAAGTTGGTTTCAATGAAACTTTTCAAGTGCCTGACGGGTCTATTGACAGGTTTAAGGCTCATCTAGTGGCAAATGGTTTTCACCAGCAACCAGGACTTGATTATGGTGACACCTTTAGCCCTGTGGTCACTCACTCTACCATACGCATAATGATTGCCCTTGTTGTTCACTTTTCATGGCCAATACTCCAACTCGATGTTCAGAATGCTTTTTTACATGGTTCATTGTCTGATGAAGTTTACGTGAAACAACCCACATGTTTTGTTGATCCCCAATTTCCTACTCATGTCTGCAAATTGCGACGTTCTTTGTACGGACTCAAAAAGGCTCCCAGGCCTGGTTTCAATGCTTTTCTAATCATCTGGAACACCTTGGTTTTGTGGCTTCCCAAGCAGGTTCATCTCTCTTTGTGTACTGCCATGGATTAATTCGAATTTATTTATTAATCTATGTTGATGATATTCTTATCACAGGCAACAATCTACAGTGTGTTAATCGTTTGATACAGGACATGGGTACGACTTTTTCTATCAAAGATCTAGGATCTTTGAATTATTTCTTGGGTATGGAAGTAAATCACTCCAACACTGGTATTCATCTATCTCAGTCTAAGTATATTTTTGATTTGCTCAAACGAACAAATATGATGGACTGTAAACCTGTCTCCACTCCTGCCATCAGTGGAAAATGTCTAAGTCTGTACGATGGAGAACCTTTACAGGACATCACTAAATTCAGAAGTGTGGTGGGTGCTCTTCAATATCTCACTTTTACACGTCCAGATATTGCATTCTCTGTTAATCAGGTGTGCCAGTTCATGCATAAGCCTACCACTACCCACTGGATTGCTGTTAAGCGAATTCTTCGCTATTTACAGTCTACTCCTGATCATGGATTAGTGTATAAACCTGGACCTTTAACACTCACTGCTTTTGCTGATTCTGACTATGTCGGGGACCCTGACGATCGCAAATCCACTGGCGGGTATTGTATTTTTCTTGATCCAAATCATGTGTCCTGAAGTTCTAAGAAACAAAGGGGAGTGTCTCGCTCAAGCACGGAGTCTGAATATCGTCAACTTGCGGTCACTGCAGCTACTATTTCGTGATTTAGACAGTTGTTCAAAGATCTGCACCTTCAGCTTTCTCTTCCAAAGGTGTGGTGTGATAATATTTCTACCATCTCCTTGGCCTCCAATCCAGTTTTTCATGCTCGCACACGTCATGTGGAAGTTGATTATCATTATATTCGAGAAAAGGTCACACGCCGAGAGTTGCAGGTAGGCTATGTGGCCACGCAAGATCAACTTGTAGATTTCCTGACTAAAGGTTTGTCCTCTTATCGTTTTAATTATCTTCTTTCCAAGCTTCTCGTTCGCCGGCGACCGCTCAGCTTATGGGGGTGTGATAAACTAAGTTTGAAAATACCATCTCCCGCCACAACAACAACCTCATCAGAACATGATGGAATCAGTCAACAAGAAAAAGGGTCGACTAAATTTGATCCTTAGCTGTTTGAATATTTTTGAATTCAAACAGATTGTATGTTAACATCTTAAATTTGTATTTTCTGTTATTATCTTTTGGTTTGTTTTGAAGAGTTTGTTCTTCACTCAAACTCCTCTTGTAAAACTCTATATGAACACGAAATCAATACAAGCTCAATCATCGAGCAAAATTCTTTTATTCAAACCCTCGTGCCTCCAGGATTTTGGAGAAATCTACCAAATCACGTGAAGTTTCTTAGTGAACGAGCGTGCTAAAACGCACACCTACACTCGTTTTCAAATTTATCATTACGCAAAAAGACAAAAGAAAATTATGCTTTAGGTGCTTTCACATATTCTTCCAATAAATTTCAGTATAAAAAGAATCTGCATACTCGGGTTTTATATACCCAAGGAAACGCTAAGAAATGTTGGGCACTGAGTCAAAGTACCCGGTTGACTCTACACTTGCCTACCTAACAACACTTGCCTACTCGGTCAAAGAGATGCTCAGATTATAACTTAGTGGAATAGGCTAAAATGGACAATGAAACTGGTGTGATTTGGAAATGTATAGGCCCAAAGCCCACGACCATATCCGACCGTAATATGAGTGACACTGTCATACGAGTGAGAATCCTCGCCGGATCTTCTCTGTGAGAATTTTGAGAATTCTCAAATCATATTTGTTTATCGTATATCGTGCGATCATAAATTATTGTAAATTTTTATTTAAAATTGAATACAAACAGTACCGGACAAAAACTGACCATACGAAGTACAATGAACGGTTGTGATGCCTAATTTTTAGTATCACTGTATCGTATCATAGTAAATTAAAAAATTATCTAATAACATCCCGCATCTAAAATATCAAATGCATTACTTTACATTTAAAACTTATTTATCCAAACACATTAATAAAACACACATTGAAATTAATTCACGCCAAAAAGACAAAAAAAAACTCCAGTGCATGATTCACGGTGGACGTAGCCACACTACAACAATAGGGATAAGAAAATTATGTTTTATGTGTTTTCACATATTCTTCCAAGAAAATTTGGTGTAAAAGGAATCTGCTTTGGTTTTGACCTAAGAAAATGTGAAGGGTCAAAGTAGTATGCTGAATCTACAGTTGCCCACCCAACAACTTCTTGGTAAACCAGAAATATATCCCGATCTTTCTAGAGTGGCTGGAAATATTTTCGGTTAAGCCTAAGCATCTCACATGTGTTATACCCAAGGACATCGTGGGCGGTAAATAAGAGTTTAATAATTGTTTGGCTTCTAATTTGATGTCGTGGTAGTAAGGGTATTATTCTGAAAACTTTGATGTATATGCTTTTGGCTACAAAACTACTAGAACTTCACAAATCGCTTATGAAATTTTAAAAAATACTGACTAGATTTGAACCTGCATAATCTACGTTTCCACTACACGTCATTGTTTCACTCGGGTTCTAAGGTTGAAATTGGATTTCAACATCGCAGCAACAAGCAAAGGAGGCTAACTATTACAAAAAATGTGTTTATTCCAAAGCATTAATAAAAACAAATATTGAAATTACTTCACGCCAAAAAAAAAAAAGTAATATGGTGAAGGATTTACAGTGGTGGCAGTCACACTACAACAGTCGGCCTTTTCACCCTGTACATTCTTATATTGGCTTTTGTGTTACCAGTTACAACCACTTCAGTTGAAAGAGCGTTTTCTGCTATGAATAATGTCAAAACACCACTGCGTAACAAAATAGGAGCTCAATGATCAAGTGATGGCTTGATTGTTTACATTGAGAGAGATGTTTTTGCTTTTATTGTTAATGAGCTTATTATGCGATGTTTTTATGGCATGAAATCTCGCCGGCAACAATTGTAACTTGTTTGTATTGATAAATAATGAATGACATTAATATTCTCTACTATCTAAAAGGATTTTGTTGTCTACATTTTCTTGCAACCTTTACCTTTTTAAATTTCGCCCATTCCCAGAGAATTTCTAACTTCGCCACTGCTTTAGTCAACTCAAGTCCTAGTGGTTCTTGTCTATGATAGCAATATCCCCGCTGTAAATGGTGACTTCAATATAAGATACACTCGGTATAACAAAAAGCATGTATAGAGATGATATATGTATGAAAAAATACCAATCGTTGTGTTGCCGGATGATACTGAAATACCTAATCCCAAGTCAAGCTCCTTCAGTCCACAAAAATAAATTTTTATAATATAATAATGTTGGCATATGGACTTGAGAAATGACACACTACCAGCCAGGAAGGTGCAGTGAAAGAGAGGAAAAGAGGAACGAAACGAACACAAATGACACAGATTATCCAATAGATTATAACAATGACTATTCAACTATCAATAATGCGTTATTTTTTTTTATTGAAGTGTCCGCACAACAAACAAAAGTGTTTAGAGAAGATATATGTATGAAGAAATGGCAGTGGTTGTGGTTGTGTTGTTGAACGGATGATACTGAAGTACCTAAATTCAAGTCAAGCTCCTTCAGTCCACAAAAATAAAAGTTTATAATGTAATAATCTTGGCATATGGACTTGAGAAATGACATACCACGGGCCAAGAAGGTGCAATGAAAGAGAGAGGAAAATAAGAGAGAAGCAAAAACCAAAGGATAAAGACTATGCAATAGATTATAACAATAACTTATTGGAAGTGATTACAGCTATTCACCTATCAATAATGCATTATTTTACGTTGAAATGTGGAAGCATCTGAGAAGTAGCATGACAATACTTTGTAAGTTATGAATTTGTTTGGTCGTGGTCATGGGTATGATGCAATTCTTACTAGCTTCTTCTAGGCCCAAAAGGGCTAGATAACCGTGGTTCGCCCCCAATTGCCCCTTTTTGAAAGAAAAAAAAAACAAAAGTGATTAGAGAAAAAACCCAAATGTGAAAGGATAATTAAAAACAATTATTCAAGATCGACAGTAGATGATTCAGCCATTTACAAGATTCAAACTTAAGACCATGATCTATTAAATCTAGTATTGACTATTAAGTGATGCTCTAACAGAATTCTTAGAAATTTCAAATAGACATATGTGGGTGGATTATTTTTATTTTTATTTTTTAATTTGACGGTATATGAGAATTTTATTGACCATTTTTAGGCTCCACTTCTAAAAAGTAAGCAAAATGCGCATTAGGATTAAAGTTGTAGCATAAAGTAATTACCCCGTGTACTCCGTCCTTCCACGCCAAGCCTCCAAACTCAGTCTGATATGTTGCTGGTTTAGATACTTGTGCCCTGCATGTTACAGAATCACAAGAGCGAGCTTAAAAACTGCAGTTTTTACTGAATAGTTATTGTAAAATGAAAATACAGGTTGGGGCCAGCAATTACCAAGTGTGATTATTGTGGCAACCAATGAGACTAATATGAATGAAATGTACCGGTGATTTGCAAGTATGGCCATGGCGTGCCAGCACGTGAAGAAACTGATTCTCGGTTAAAGAGATGCTCAGATTTGACTTAGTGGAATGGGCTATAATGCACAATGAAACTGGTGTTATTTGGAAAGCCCACCAACATTCACTATTCGACGATAATTCTCTCATCTTCTCTTGATAATTTCGGATGTGGCACATTTAAGATGACTTTTTCAAACACATTTCTTATGCCTAATTTTTAATGCCATCATATCTTATCATAGTAAATCCAAATAACTATATAATAGCATCCAAAGCTTTATCTTGAAAGCTTTGACTTTTTTTTTTTATCAAAGACAAGTGAGCTGTGACCAGTTGTATTCAGCTGCTTGGACCTTCAGGATGTGAGCTGGAAGTATCTGAGAGGCTTGCCCATTTATTGAGGACAATCTTGTCTTCTCGGATAAAAGTCCACATGTCGCCTCTACAATTTTTTAGAATTATTTTAAGCTCCACAATGAATGCTTACATGCCTTCCAGTTACGATTCATACCCTAACACTTATAATCAGGGATGGAGAAGGCACCTCAATTTGTCACGAAACAATATTCAGAATGTGGAAAAGTCTCCCCCAGATTTTATGGCTCAAGAGAAGAAAGTGAATTTAGAAGATGCTCTTGCTCAGTTGACCATGTTTACCACTCAATTCATGAATAAAGCGAAAATGCAGTTGCTAAATCAGCAAACTTGTTTGCGTAATTTGGATAGTAGACCCCTATTATTTATTCTATCTAACCGTGAAATGCACAAATTCAAAAAAGCACCTTTTTTTATAACCATCTTAAGAAGAGCCCGTTTATAAATGTGAAAGCATCTGAGAGATAGCATGGCAACAACTACACAATAAATAAAAGTGATAAGAGAAAAGATCTAAATGTGAAAGGATAATTAAAAACAGTTATTCAAGATCTACAGTAAATGATTGAACTATTTTCAAGATTCGAACTTAAGACCATGATCTATTAGATTATTGTATTAACTATTAAGTGGTGATCTAATATATTTTGGGAGAATCATGGTATTCATTTCAAGTCCCCGATGAAGCCTATTTTGGGAGAATCATGGTATTCAGATTTTACATCAATTGCATCAACTGCTCCGCCGAATCTCCATCAATGATCAAGTGATGGCTTGATTATTTATATTGAGAGAGATGTTTTTGCTTTTATTGTTAATGAGCTTATTATGCGATATTTTCATAGCATGAAATCTCGCCGGCAATAATTATAACTTGTTTATATTAATAAATAATGAATGACATTAATATTCTATACTATTTAAAAGGATTTTGTTGTCTACATTTTCTTGGAACCTTTACCTTTTTAAATTTCGTTCCTTCCCAGATAATTTCTAACTTCGCCACTACTTTAGTCAACTCAAGTCCTAGTGGTTCTTGTCTATGATAGCAATATCCCCGCTGTAAATGGTGACTTCAATATAAGATACACTCGGTATAACAAAAAGCATGTACAGAGATGATATATGTATGAAAAAAAACCAATCGTTGTGTTTTCGGATGATACTGAAATACCTAATCCCAAGTCAAGCTCCTTCAGTCCACAAAAATAAATGTTTATAATATAATAATGTTGGCATATGGACTTGAGAAACGACACACCGCCAGCCAGGAAGGAGCAGTGAAAGAGAGGATAGAAACGAACACAAATGACAAAGATTATCCAATAGATTATAACAATGACTATTCAACTATCAATAATGCGTTATTTTTATTGAAATGTCCACACAACAAACAAATGTATTTAGACAAGATATATGTATGAAAAAATGTTTGTGTTTGTGGTTGTGGTTGTGTTGCTGAACGGATGATACTGAAGTATCTAAATTCAAGTCAAGCCCCTTCAGTCTACAAAAATAAAAGTTTATAAATGTAATAATCTTGGCATATGGACTTGAGAAACGACATACCGCGGGCCAAGAAGGTGCAATGAAAGAGAGAGGAATAAAGAGAGAAGCAAACACCAAAGGATAAAGACTATGCAATAGATTATAACAATAACTTATTGGAAGTGATTACAGCTATTCACCTATCAATAATACATTATTTTAGGTTGAAATGTGGAAGCATCTGAAAAGTAGCATGACAATACTTTGTAAGTTATGAATTTATTTGGTCGTGGTCATGGGTATGATGCAATTCTTAACTAGCTTCTTCTGGGCCCAAAAGGGCTAGATTGCCGTGGTTCGCCCCCAATTGCCCATTTTTGAAAGAAAAAAAAAACAAAAGTGATTAGAGAAAAAACCCAAATGTGAAAGGATAATTAAAAACAATTATTCAAGATCGACGGTAGATGATTCAGCCATTTACAAGATTCAAACTTAAAACCATGATCTATTAAATCTAGTATCGACTATTAAGTGATGCTCTAACAGAGTTCTTAGAAATTTCAAATAGACATATGTGGGTGGATTATTTTTATTTTTATTTTTAATTTGACGGTATATGAGAATTTAATTGACCATTTTTAAGCTCCACTTCTGAAAAGTAAGCAAAATGCGCATTAGGATTAAAGTTGTAGCATAAAGTAATTACCCCGTGTACTCCGCCCTTCCACGCCAAGCCTCCAAACTCAGTCTGATATGTTGCTGGTTTAGATACTTGTGCCCTGCATGTTACAGAATCACAAGAGCGAGCTTAAAAACTGCAGTTTTTACTGAATAGTTATTGTAAAATGAAAATACAGGTTGGGGCCAGCAATTACCAAGTGTGATTATTGTGGCAACCAGTGAGACTAATATGAATGAAATGTACCGGTGATCTGCAAGTATGGCCATGGCATGCCAGCACGTGAAGAAACTGATTCTCGGTTAAAGAGATGCTCAGATTTGACTTAGTGGAATGGGCTATAATGCACAATGAAACTGGTGTTATTTGGAAAGCCCACGAGCATTCACTATTCGACTTTCATTCTCTCATCTTCTCTTGATAATTTCGGGTGTGGCACATTTAAGGTGACTTTTTCAAACACATTTCTTATGCCTAATTTTTAATGCCATCATATCTTATCATAGTAAATCCAAATAACTATATAATAGCATCCAAAGCTTTATCTTGAAAGCTTTGACTTTTTTTTTTTATCAAAGACAAGTGAGCTGTGACCAGTCGTATTCAGCTGCTTGGACCTTCGGGATGTGAGCTGCGCGTAGGAGTATCTGAGAGGCTTGCCCATTTATTGAAGACAATCTTGTCTTCTCGGATAAAAGTCCACGCTAAAAATTTTGAGAATTATTTTAAGCTCCACAATGAATGCTTACATGTCTTCCAGTCATACCCTAACACTTATAATCAGGGATGGAGAAGGCACCTCAATTTGTCATGAAACAATATTCAGATGTGGAAAAGTCTCCCCCAGATTTTATGGCTCAAGAGAAGAAAGTGAATTTAGAAGATGCTCTTGCTCAGTTGACCATGTTTACCACTCAATTCATGAATGAAGCGAAAATGCAGTTGCTAAATCAGCAAACTTGTTTGCGTAATTTAGAGAAACAAGTTCGCCACATTGCCATGTATATAAGAGGATAGTAGACCCCTATTATTTATTCTATCTGACCGTGAAATGCACAAATTCAAAAAAGCACCTTTTTTACAACCATCTTAAGAAGAGCCCGTTTATAAATGTGAAAGCATCTGAGAGATAACATGGCAACAACCACACAATAAATAAAAGTGATTAGAGAAAATATCTAAATGTGAAAGGATAATTAAAAACAGTTATTCAAGATCTACAGTAAATGATTAAGCTATTTTCAAGATTCAAACTTAAGACCATGATCTATTAGATCATTGTATTAACTATTAAGTGGTGCTCTAATATATTTTTTAGGAATTTCAAGGAAGCATATGGGGTTGGATTTTTTTTTTTTTTTTTTTTTGCTTAATTCGATGGTACAAGGGAATTTTATTGACTATTTTTTATTTTCCAACTTTGTTATTCCTCTGATTTTATTTTGTTTATAATTTCATATGAGGTTAAATTGGTAAAATGAAAAAGAAAAATAAATTCGTATTGTTGCATGATGGGCTTTAGTTGCACTGTCCTTTGGTGTCAGAAAGTTGGGCCCTTAAGATGAAATGTGAAATGGGCAATACCTTTTATTCTCGGAATCAAAAGCGTTCCTGCATTCCTTTGATCAAGCAAAGCATACGAGTCTACAACTGTTTTCCCTTTTATCAAGCAACCCGCACAAAGTATAATTCGGCATTGAGTTACTGCCTCGCCAATAGAGGATAAAAACCACCATCATTTGCAAGCTGCAAATCAAAGTGAAAGATTTCTTTTGGATCAACAAATCGAAATAAAGGTTGGTTTGCTCGGAATGAACACACAGACAACAGAAGATAACAGAGATAACGACACTCACTAGAAGGCTTTTCGACCAAACAACTTTTCTTGACATTGTTAATGCGAACGAAGTGGCAACCAATCTGCAGGGTTGCATCACCACCATTCTGGGCCATCAACAATTCCCAGTGAAGGCATTTCACTATGGTCATTTTCAAATGCATCATGTTTTGAATGCCTTCTGGGATAGAAGCATTACTTCACTTGACCAATCAGCCTCATTATAGCAGCAACCCTGACTGCTGCTCTAAGCATAGTTAGCAACTGCTGTCAGTGGTTCACCACTTCTTGATGCGCCATTTCCTCATGATCGGCATAAATGAAACAAAGTCCGACCCTTCTAATAGAAGGGTATCGTACTGCAGCCCTGAAATTGCTCCCTCCATTTTTTTGTACTACAATTTTGAATGTAGCCTCAGTGCAACAACATTTACTGGGCAGCTTTCCCGTTTCAATCAAGGCACATTTAGACCATGGAACATATCCCACAAAGATGTGATCTGATTCAAGAAATCTGACTCTGGATCCCCTATCGACCATATAGAAATTGTAATTCAAATCACCATGATCTCCTTTGAAGGTGCAAAAACATCGAACAGAGATAAGTTGCACAATAATGAGCACCCCTGTATATACTAACAGCACATATAGCGAACCCCAATACCTTGTTATGAATTTCACTACCAGGAAGACATTTAAGGAAAGAAGCTGGAGCTGATTACCCTGCAACAATACAAACTACGGCTTACTTAATTTGTGTTCTACTTGTGTACATAAGAGAGAGAGAGAGAGAGAGAGAGAGAGAGAGAGAGAGAGAGAGAGAGAGACCTGATGATGAGACACTTTCCACAATATCCCTGAATTGTTTGTACCAGCTGTAGGCATGTAGCAAATGTGAAGTAAAGATTCATATTATGAGGCTTTGGTGTTGAAACTGTTTCCAAGCTGTGCAATCATACTTCAGCTTTCTACACTCAATATTGCATGCTTAAAAGAAAGAGGTAATGAATATATCTCACCGTATTTTGAGTTAATACACGATGAACATAATCAATAACCTACTTCGTCTTCCAGATATCTTTCAAACTGTTGGGGTCATCGCTCCCAACATCTTCGCGTATTTTCTCAAGATATCTTTCAAACTGTTGGGGTCATCGCTCCCAAAAAGGTCCGCTCTCGGCCATTCCAAAAGCCGCCTAGCAGGGGAGTGGTTATCTGAAGCGATGTACAGCACCATTATCTGAGAAGCCTTCCTTGACATTTTTTAGAAAGCAGCAAGCTTCAAATTGACAAGCGATTTCATCACAAAAGAGTCAAAGCTTCAAATTGGCATCATCCCTGTGAAGTTTTAGAATTATCAAACCTGAGTTTTATAACAAGCCCAAAAGAGTCAAAGGAATGCATGTTCACTTTCTTGCAAATTGCAATTAACATACTTTAACCGCACAAATTTCATAATCTGAATTTTTCATGTTCTTGAGCATATATATGGCCAAACAGGTGAATCAATCAAATTGGTGAACGCTTAGCCATTTAAATTTAAGGATGTTAGCCGTGACCAAAATCGTGGAATTGTTCGATACATATGGGTAATTAACAATCTCCAGCTAATCTTGATTAAGAAAATGAACACTTTCAAGTTATGATATTTGTACGGTAAACATACTTTAACAGCAAGTGCATGTGAAAAAAATTAAACTTACTTATAATTTTGAGAATCCCAACCGGATAAATGGTGGCTCTAACAAGAGCGGACCTCCAGCCCTGCACCTCCTTCACGCCATCGTTAGAATGACGTTCATGTTGCCAGGAGCTCCGAAAGGTCGTTGCCTTTTGAAGCTCTTCGGCATCGATGAAGGTGTTGACTGCTTTCTGATCCAGAGCTTTGTTGAGATGGCCGACGAAGAAGAAGCAGCAGCCTCCAGTCCTCTAAAGTTCAGGAACACATCGTATTTCCAATGCCTGTCGGATGAAGACGATGAAGCAGCAGCAGCCATTAACATGCACGGGATTGATCGCAGAAAGTACTCTATAAGCGATGATTGACTAGCCCCATGTAATGCAAGGACTGAAATGCTAGGACAGAATAAAAAGCATGAATAATTATTATAAGCATACATTGAAATTAAATCATGCCAAAAAGGAAAAAATAAACTCCAGTGCATGATTCACATTGGAGGTAGCCAAACTACAACAACAGAGCTTCTCACCCCTTGCACTCCATCCTTCCACACCAATCCTCTGAATTCTGGAACCGCCTGCCGGGATTTCATGGTAAGGTGATCTTATAAGAAAGCTTTTGGTTTGCTCTGGTGAAGTTAAACGTCTGAGGCTCGACTTTCACATAAGCACCTTTGGACTGTGAAACTATGGTGTGGTAATTCAAAACCGCAGAGCCGACATCAGTGACAGGTGTTTGAAGAGTCAAAACAGAAACATTCGTTCTGCATTAGCAGCTGTGATTGCCAAAATCATACCAATGGCCCCTGCGTCTTTCACTACCTGTCCCTCCTGCACTCTGGGTCTAATACCAGTCACAAATCACAATCTTCCCGGCAACAATGCTGCAATCCAAAGTTCCTTCCAAACACAAGGAGCGGTGATCAGGGCAAGTTGAATTGCTTCAAATATACACCATCAACCTCCTCTCTTCATTCATTTCAAAACAATAATAGATAAAAGAACAACTCCAAAGAAGTGAACTGCACTTCAATTCCAAAAAAGTAAAAGTGAAATTCTGGAGTTCATAGTGATGGAGGGTTTGGGGCGTTGAGGTGTGCTTGCAGTGGATTGGGCTGATGATGCATACGACTAGATTGAAAAACCCGTCGTTATACCCCACTAACGCAAAAAAGGCAATCTAATCTAGACTAATATAGTCATGTACACAAATTCAGATGTAGAAATGTTAAGATAAAAGGAAATGCAAAGTAATTTCACCCAAATTGGCATTAGCAAGGTAGCAACAGGAATTGACATAGCAGTATCTTCAGTTTGTGCACAAGCACAGTTTCTGCACTAGCCATCTGACAATGCCAATTCCACCAAAGCCACTGCACGTGGCATAGTGACCGATTGATTACTTCAAAACCAAGCTTCGTATCCATATGTTTATCAGCACAGTGTACCCAAAACCCCTGAAAATTATTTCTTTTTCAGATAACAAAATTTCCCAGATTTTGAAATTTAATTCCGAATCAAAAATTGGGTTTGAATTTTGATTACCTAGAAATTGGGGGGTTGGGGCAGAGAGGGACCCAGGCAAAACGGAGCTCTGGCATAGCGTGTAGGTTAACTACATTGAGAAAGAATCAAAGAACAATAAAGAATGAAGCCAAATAAAGAACTAGAGAGAGAAGCTTTAGAGAGAGAAATGAAAGTTCTGTATATTTGAGGAAAAATCACAACTGACTACATTTGTAAGTTGAAGTGCATTATATACTAAACAATACAAGCTTACTTAACCACTAATTACCCGACTAACAATTGATTACACAATAACCAATCATCAAGAGACATCTGTCTTCATCCCCCCTCAATCTCAGCTAGGTTACCAAGCCTGAGATTGCAGCAATCTGAACTCGCACTGTTGTCACTAGCCCAACACGGAATGCCAGCAGTAGAGCAGCAAATAGCCCACTTGCTGTCCCTACAAATCAAGCCTTTCAACAGCCATCATTCCCTCCAAATTTAGCAACCCATTTGAATTCTCACTATGACAAACCAAACCCACAAAGTTCTGCTCACAGATGCTACTTGTTGATAAAATGCACAGATGTTACTTGCCTCTCACAGGAGCTTCAATCAAAGAACAGCCTCTTATAAAGTTGTAGCACACCCTCAGGCCGGTTATAACAATTTCTTGCGGGATTACCCTTCGTGGGATTTACCGTCAACAATCTCATTCAACTTGGCTTCGGCCTTTAATATTTACAACAAACAGAAAATTAACAAACTATAGCGTAGCATCGGACTTAACTATAGCACCACGGGATCGCCCTTTGTGGATTTTACCAAAAAACCAACTCCTTTGAACAATGGCAGCGGCCTTCCCAATTTCAACAAATGAAAATCAACATCTATATAGGATTACCCTTCGTGGGATTTACCTACTCAAAACACGGGATTACCCTTTGTGGGATTTACCGTTAACAACTTCTTCACACTTCATCGTATAACCGGACTTACTGTAGATTCATGCTAACAACTGAGTTGGTTAGACTCTGAAATGATAGACTGAGATAAGAAAACATACTGCACAAACTCCTCAATAAACACCTGAACAATAGATCTAGAACTGTCCAAGATGCAGCAGACAAGGATATGGAATTAATAGATGTGCTTGTGTTGATGACGGAAAGTGATGCTATGGAGAAGATATAGAGAAGATGCCAAATAAGATCCTCCAGGAATCTGCCCGTGAGGAAAAGCTTGCTGCAATGAGCAAGAAAAGATTGATGCACTCTTCCTCAAGATTATCCACTAAAAGTAGACCACCCAAGATACCATCTTGTCCTGCCAAACAAGCAACTTGTGTGCATAACATAAACTGGTCAAATATAGCACTTTGCTGAAATTTTATTGACGCATAATGTCGAACACATGATAGGCAAGAACCCATTAGGAAGAAGAGAAAAAAAAAAAACACTAATTCCATATTCCAGCAAACAAGAATCACAAGATTCTAGTGAAGCAGCAAACTTGACCCAATGAAACTCAGAGAATGATACTCCAATTAACACTTTCTCTACCAATTAACAGTGTTTAACCTTCAAGAAAATCACAAATCCCAGAGAATGATACTCCAAGATAAAAACCCAGAAAGAATAACACTTTCTTGAATCCAATTTCTAATCAAACATTCCCAAATCTTCAACTCATACGAAAACATCTTTAACATATTGAATCAATACCAAAGACCACAGCTTCAAGATTACAACAACATAAAGAATCACAAATTCACAGAGATGAAATCACCTGATTCTCCATACTCATCATTCGCACTTCAAGATTCCCAGAACTTTCAACTCTCCTGAGCGCCAATCGACATATTCCTTCGGAACCATTCTTCAACTTTCCACCAATCTCCATATCTCAAATCCTAACCGTACTAAAATTCACTGAGAACCTGAGACACCTTTTGGCTCAAAAACCCAAATCGGAAATCAAACCCAACATTCAAAGACTCACAGAAAATCAAACCCAGAAACAAATCAACTTAGAAGATGGACAGCGGCAGAGAGCTTCAGTTCTTGGAGGTGGCGGAGGCGTCGGTGGAGAAATCTCCAAACCAAAACAATCAACACAACAACCGCAACAATCGCAGAAAAATCAACCCCCAAGAACAATCGCAGAAGCACCGAAAATCAAGCAGCCCTATGTTGCTTCCAGGGAAATCTTTCTTCAGCAGCCCAATTTGCTCGAGCTCGAAACCCCAGTCAAAATTTGCGGTGAAACCCAGATGAAAAATTGAGGTTCTTGATTCCCGTTCCGCACGAACAGAGCGAAATCCACCGAATCAATTACGACCCAGATAGAAATTCAACAACCCAAAGTCTAAAATCGATTAGAATTGGCAGATGATTAACAGTACCGATGATCTCTGATCACAACCCAGAACGAAAATTTACCCAGAAATTACAAAACAAACTGAACAATTGCGGAAGCACCAAAGAAAGTAACAGAATCTCTAACAAAAATGAGAAAAGAAGAAAACTACAAATAGACGAAACTAATGAGAAGTGAAACCACCAGAATCCATGGCGTGAGACTGGTGGCTCTGATACCATGTTAACTACATTGAGAAAGAATCAAAGAACAATAAAGAATGAAGCCAAATAAAGAACTAGAGAGAGAAGCTTTAGAGAGAGAAATGAAAGTTCTGTATATTTGAGGAAAAATCACAACTGACTACATTTGTAAGTTGAAGTGCATTATATACTAAACAATACAAGCTTACTTAACCACTAATTACCCGACTAACAATTGATTACACAATAACCAATCATCAAGAGACATCTGTCTTCACCGTCGTGGATGCCAATGATGTTTGGGAGAGTTGTACACGTGTGAAACCTTCCCTACGGATCTCTGTAGTGGATGCCGATGATGTTTAGGAGCATAGTACAGGGAATTTATCAAATATAGCAAAAAATTAACCTTTAATTTCAAAAATGTCCATTTTTATAAAAACTTTCATATATATTCAAAATTTTACTTAAAAAGACATAACTACCCTTAATTTATATGAATAACTAATTGTTAGACTTAACACTTCTTATGCTCTAATCTCTAACTAAAACTTTCTTCTTTTTTTTTCTTTTCCAAACGAAGAGCAAAAGTTTTCTCTCAATTTTATTTTAATAAATAATCAAGTAAACCTTTCTTTCTCACATGATTCATAGAAAACACTTTAGTATTTTATAAAAGTGAACTATCAGAGTAAAGAAATAAAAGTAATTATTTTTTAAATGTCGAAAATTTAAAGAATTGTACGTACAACCAAAATATACAATAAAATGATCAAAAGAAAATATTTATTCGTTACACCCCAATTTCTTGACCCAAACAATAAAATGATAGAAATAAAATTTTATTCATAAAACTCCAATTTAAAAGGGTTCTACAAAGTAGGATGAAGTTGAACGGGATTCCTACAAGTTTGTTTATAATGGCCATTTGAACCACATTTTGAACACTTTCTAGTTGATTTTTCTTCTCCACGTGATGGGATCCTCTTTTCTTTGCGCCTTCCATATCTTCTTCGTGTAATTGGTGGTAGGACAATTCTTTCACGCACATCATTAGTTACCATCCAATCGGTTTGATCACCAACTGGCCATATAGCTTCTGCATATGCAATGACCAAGGAGTTTGTAGTATAATAATGAGAACACATAGGATAACATGAAAGTTGTCGGTGTCTACATGCAGCACAAGCATGTGAGCAAGGGAGTTGGTCAAGATCAAATTGTCGGCATGTGCAACTCTTTTCCTCTAAATTCACAACTTCAATACGAGATCCATCATATACATGAAATGAGTAAGTTGCAATGGGCGATACCTACATGTTCACGTACATATATATTATTGAAACAAAAGAAGAACAAAACAACCAAAAAAAATATTCCGCATAAGAACTACAAAAGCAATTCGCAATTAGTGATCTGTAAGAGAAGTGGATGAATACCCTGAACTGCTGCATAAAACTACAAAGGCAATTTATATAAAACCATAGCAGCAATTACGTTGAAGTTACACAAGATATGGTTTTTAACTTTTTTCTTGTCAAAGCCTAGTTTTTTTAACTTTAGCCTTTTACATTGCAAACATACATTTATTCTTTAGTAAACATGGCAGTGATGGATAAAGCTACAGATGGGATATAAGAATCGATAAAATAGTTTAAAAACTTGAGAACAAATAAAAGTGTACCAAAATTAAATAGACAAATTGAACAAAATTCTATTTAAGTGAATGCAAAATACCTGTAATGATAATCCTTGCTTGTTATTTTCTCGCACTAATTTGTCTGCCCAATCTGTCAAATGTGTATTCATTTTGGCAGCCTCGGTTCGACGCTCATAAAACCACTTCTGGAGAATATTCATTCTTAAATACTCAAGAAATCGAGTGATAGGTAGTTTTCGAGCATCTCTGGTGATTGCATTGAGACATTCAGCAATATTTGTTGTCATGATGTTGTACCGCTTTCCATCGAAGTACGCACGAGTCCACCTTTCATATCCAGCGGAATTAAGATAATCACCCACCTCAGAGTCGACTTTATATATTTCTGTCATAAGACGACGAAATTCAGGAATTCGATATGCCTTAGCAGCTGTAAAATACAGTTTGTGTGCTCTCTCATGCTTAAAATTGTGCCTAATGTTTTGACTTATATGAAATATGCATGCACCATGATGGGCATTGGGAAAAACAGTTGAGAGAGCCTTCCGAATGCTTTCATGTCTATCAGAAACAAACACCAAGTCATCAATTTCCCCAATTGCTCCTCGTAATTTTGTCAAAAACCAATTCCATGATGCGTCATTCTCTGAATCTCCAACTCCAAATGCTAGAGGGTATATTTGTTTGTTGCCGTCCATGCATGTGGCAACAAACAAAGTGCCAAGATATTTACCCTTTAAAAATGTCCCGTCGACCGCTATTACCGGCCTAATAACACTTCTAAATCCTCTTATGCAAGGTCCAAGTGACATGAAACAGTACAAAAAATGATTATTCTCATCTGTTTCAATATGTGTTATCGTACCTGGATTTTTGGCTTCTAACACAGCAAAATAAGATGGAAGTAACGAGTAAGATTCCTCTGGTGATCCCCTAACCAACTCCAATGCATGTTCCTTAGCTCTCCAAGCCTTTACATAACTTATACTCACACCCATGTCCTTCCTCATATCTTCTATGATGTCACGTGGTCTATGTACTCGTGATACACCCTCGTACTTAGACTTTATGCATTGACCAATAAGAGAACTACTTGCCTGTCGATGATGGCGATTGATAACGTCTAATGAGCATGAGTGCATAGTAATGTATTTTTTGACCTTGAAATATGATGATTGTTGTAATTTAGAAGCGGATAGTTTCCACTTGCATCCATCGCCGACACAACCAACTTCAAACCTTTCTTTGCTTGATCTCTTCACTCTGAACTCATAATTGTTCTTCATAGCATGAATACCCAACTTTTTTTTTAAATCCTCCTTAGTCTCGTACAATTGGCCTACAACTATATCTCCATTTGAATTGCACAAGTCTGCCTTGTCTGATTCATGTACAATATTTGTACCCTTGTGAACATGTGATCGATTAGAGCTGGGTTCATCAAATTGCACATTAAAAGGCACATCATCACATACCATCCTTTCAGGAGGCAACTCATTGAATTCAACATTATCTTGGAACATATTATCAGACTCCATATATGGCATATTCTCAAATTCTTCATGATACGATGCATTCTCAACTTCTTGATTTACCAAGTCGTTATCTGAATCATGTAGCCTAATATCTTCCAAATCACCTTGAGTAACAAAGTTAAGACCTGTTTGTATTGGGTCATCATTATCTTCCGAAGAAAATATTTTCTGCTTTAATGTAACACACAAGGGAATCTTCCAAGACCTCGAAAGGTTTTCAAAAATAAATGCCCTCACATCATCATCATCAACTATATCTGCAGGCCATGTAGTTTCCATTGCGTTATATATGACTTTCATACTTATCTCATACTCATTTGGGTCCACATTCACAATACCATGTACTTTCTTTTGAAGCTCCGCGAATGTAATTTTGTCTGAAACAAGTAATCCTTTTGTTTTGCAATTTTTATACGTTGAGTCATCCCACCTCCCACCATAGTTCACTAAAATTGTCAAACAAGACATTGTCCTGAAATATAAACAAAAACAATAAGAAAAACAAAAGTGACATACAAATACACCTAAGATCGATATATATGTGCCAATAAGATGAATAAAAACAAAGAAAGAAACAACTTTATTTCGTAAACCCTAATTGGAAAAACTTTATTCCGTAAACCCTAATTTTTCAAATATGCAATGAAGAACTATTAGCTTTGCTCTAACTAATTGCCAAAAGCTATTAGATTTCTCAATCTTCCATTGACATAAGAAACCCAATTATTCCGTAAACTTTACAAAAATTTACAGTTTGTTTTTCAATAAAATTCAACCGAAGGAAGAAACTACAAAAGCAAAGAGAAAACATAGACTAGGAAGAATGAAAAAAAATTAATCATCTACACTCACCTTCGTACGTTTAGGGTTGCACAAAGTCTCTACAGTAGCCGATGCCCTTACTGTATCTCCACCATTCTTTAGGTTTTGCCGTCCAAAATATCAATCTAATAGGGTTTTGGTTTTTTTTAGTTTATTTGGTTTTAAAGACTAAGGGCATTTGTGTCTATTTAAGTGATATTTTGAATATATTTATAAAAACTGACATTTTTGAAATTAAGGGCTAATATTTGGCTATATTTGATAAATACTCCATAGTACACGGGTGAAAAAGCCAGTATGCCCATTATCAAAATCCACTGCATTATCCCACAAGCGTACTAAATCCTCAAAGTTGACATGTAATTGAGAAAGATTTGTGCACCCACAGAGATTGAGAGCTACAAGGTGTTCCAAATTACAGAGTGTTGGGAAGATGTACAAGGCTTTTGCAGTTTCTCAGATTTAAATACTCAAGCCCCTGAAGTTGTTCAATCGAGGGAGAAAGCTTTCTGATAGAAAGACTAATCCTAGAACAATATGACCAAGAAAATTACCCATCCTGTCACTGAAAATTGATTATGGAAAGCAGCAGCAGTGTACCCACCGATGATTGAAGCAGTACATATAAAGACGAGAGCAGTGAACAAAGCTCCACGATTATTACGGATATAGGACACCAAAAAATGCTAGCAAAAATAAGATAAACAGCCCGAAGATTTAAAAAAAAAAAAATTTAAAACTAAAACAAAGGTTAAAAGTTGACACCGAATATCACAATATTCTACTCTAGATTCATACACCGATGGAGGAGCCAAGTTAAAAATTCAATAAATTAGTCTACACATAGTATTACTGGTCTCTTCTGTAATAAGTGCAGTTTACACAGTCTGCAAGTTCATTGTCTTTGAGTTGCAATATTAATGCAGTGTGTCATAAATTAGTCTTTAGAATTCCTAAGTATATTAATGTGGATCTTTCCAGATTCATGTACCGATTAGCCTAAAAGGGGCTAGCTTGTTAGCTTTTAAAATCAATGTTAGTGGAAAGAAATCTTGGATTTTCTGCTTGTGTGTGAGGCACATTAACCTTGGAGTGATTCCAAGGCACCTGGTGGGGGGATGCCAAAGGAAGGAGCAGTGGCGGATCCAGGAAATAATGTTTGGGGGGTCAGTAAGAAAAGCGCGCGTAGCGCGCAAATTTTTTTTAACATAAATAGCATGCATATTGTCATTTCATCGAGTCTTAGTAGGCCTGAAGTCATTTAGAAAGGCATATTGCACACCTGTTAATGCCTCATTTGTGTGGTAACTAACATGTTTCAAGATTGCTTCCATATGAATGCTTAACAAAGAAACACACTTATCAAAATAAATATGAATTGAATTTCAATTAAATCAAATATATTCTACATATACAAAATGATCAAAATAAAAACTCACAATATAATCAAACCACCAATATAATCAAAATAAATATGAATTACGTTTCAATTAAATTAAATATATTATACATATACAAAATAATGAAAATAAAAACTCACAATATAAACAAACCATCAATTTAATCAAAATAAATATGAATTGAACAATCCACTTCAAAATTAGGTGCAAGTTACGAAAATACCGTACCCAAGCCACTTTATTGTATTTCCTCTTTTTCCCAAGTCCTTTTCTTTCATTTCTGGACATCTCTCTCTCTAACTTTCAAAAACTCTCATTCTCTCTCTCTCAGCCGAGAGCTCCATCTCTACTTCCACTTCGATCCCTCACAAACCCAGCCCCAAAAATCACATATTTGAAACCTCTGAGACTCAAGGAACACGAATATGGTCTTGCATGTTTCATCGGGACATCCGCGTGTGATCCGCCATTAACGTTGAGAGCTTGAGCTCTCTTGAACAGGTGGACCGTGGAGTGCAGCTCCAAGGGGTCGCACCCACAGCTTCAAGGGACCTATAAGGTTAATTCCATGGCTTCCAAGAGGTCGTGCGACCCCTTTGACCCCACTGTGGATCCGCCTCTGGGAAGGAGTGAATCCAAATATCTTCTTGTCTGCCTAACTACTCTTATATATTCGTACTGCATTATAGAGAGTGTCAGGAAGATGTACGAGGCTTTTGCAGTTTTCCAGATTTAAATAACGAAGCCCCCGAAGCCGTTCAATTGAGGGGGGAAGCTCTTTGATAGATGTTCCATCCAAGCAAAGCTCTCTTAGTCCTTCCATATTTTCTTCGATGCTTGGAAACACCTCAAATTTTGTGCAACCAGAAAGAGAGAGATATACAAGGGACTTGAGTTGACAAATGTTGCTTGGAAGACTCTTAAGTTCCTCGCAATCTTCTATGTGCAAATACTCCAACCCTGTGAGATTATTAATTGACGAGGGCAGTTCTTTAATTTTTGATTCGGACAAATCAAGCCATGATAGCTCCTCCATAACTTCTGAAATCTCTGGAAACATCTCAAGACTCGAGCAGCCAGAAAGATTAAGGGTTTGGAGAGATTTCATACGAATGCTGCTTGGAAGACTCTTAAGTTCCGTGCACTTTCCTAAGATCAACTCCCTCAACCCCGTGAGATTATTAATTGACGAGGGCAGTTCTTTAATTTTTGATCTGGACAAATCAAGCACTGATAGCTCCTCCATAACTTCTGAAATCTCTGGAAACATCTCAAGACTCGAGCAGTCAGAAAGATCAAGGGTTTCAAGAGATTTCATAGAAATGCTGCTTGGGAGCCTCTTAAGTTCCTTGCAATCTTTTAAGAACAACTTCCTCAACCCCGTGAGATTATTAATTGACGAGGGCAGTTCTTTAATTTTTGATCCGGACAAACTAAGCCATGATAGTTCCTCCATAACTTCTGAAATATGTGGAAATATCTCAAGACTCGAGCAGTTAGAAAGATCAAGGGTTTTGAGAGATTTCATACGCATGATGCTCGCGTGAATCTTAAGTTCTTTGCACCCATTCAGATTCAATAAAACAAGGTTTGTATGAGTCGAAATAGATGGGTGAACCTCAACTAATCTTATACAATCTTGAAGAATTAGGTTCTCAAGATTGGGCATCTCTGTGAAGTCAGGGGTTTCCTTAAGGTATTGACAATGACTTAAATCGATGAACTTTAACTTTTCCAGCTTCTGTTAAAACATTCGGGAAAACATACATTACTTAATGAGACATCTTAGAACCCAAACATTTAAAAGAAACATATACATGTAAATGAATGTACATACCTGGGTTCCTTCCCAAAGTCGGTCAATGAGACTATATTTCATATCAAGGTCAACAAGATTTTTGAATTGACAGTTGGACGGCAAAGACTTAAGGGGGAATCCACTCCAAACGAGACACCTCAACTCACGAGAAAAAAAGTTTAAGTTCCCAATCAGGTGTTGTTTGCAGTAATATTGTTTAAAAATGGGGTATTCATGACTGATCTTGAGAAGTCTTAGTTGAGTCATACTAACAAAAGCTTCAGCATTTAAACATACCCCATCTGAGCACGACAAATCCAGGATTATGCTTTGAACTGCTTTTGTAGACTATACAAATCAAAGGAAAAAACAGAGAACCTTAGTTTACATTATGAAATTAATGCTTTTTTCTTATGGAGCAGTTTGATAATCATTTTGTTTTAAGTTTTCAACTTTGGTAATTGCTTTCAATTTTCAATTATTAAAAAATGAAAACTAAAAGTTTAAAATTGACAATAAAAATGGCTATCAAACGGGCCTAAGAAATAGATTTTGATCAAAAGTTGAAGTTTTCTACTAACAATTGCATAAGAAAAATATTTCTCACCGTATTTTGAGTTAACACGCGATAAACATCTTCATAACTCCACAACCTACTTCGTCTCCCAGGCTCTTCGATAGATTCTTGGCGAACTATTTCCCGACCCATTTCCTCTAGTAAATCATGCATCCCTAGTTCCCCATTCACTGAGACAGTTATGAGAGCTCGATCGATTAGAACTCCTATACCAGCGTGAGGATAGAAACCACAACTGTCTAGGATTTCGGTTGCATAGTCTTCTTTCATTCCTTTAAAAAAACATGCAATATCTAGAAAGATGTTCTTCTCTTTTAGATCTAGTTCATCGAAGCTTGTCCTAAGCACATCATTAATCCTTCTTTGCGGGACTTCCTTTAATTTTTCTAAGACACCTTTCCACTCACGGATAGTTTTGTTATAAAGAGAAGCTCCCAAGACTTTGAGTGCTAGAGGTAGACCTTGAGCATAGTTTACGGCACGCCTCGTGAGATCATCATAATCTCTAGTGGGTTGGTTTGTTCTGAAGGCGTAACGCCTAAACAGTTCTAGAGCTCTGGGATCACTGAAAATCTTGGGCTCATATACCGCATCTGTTCCGCTTAGTAATTGCATATCTCTAGTTGTTATAATAATTCTACTTCCACCACCAAAAGAACCCTTACGTATGAGTAAGTCTTCAATTTGATCTACTTTGTCTACATCATCAACAACAACAAGAACTTTTCTCTGACCAAGGCTTTTTAACATCACTTGGAAACCGTTAGCCGATATGTCGGAACTCCCCACCTTGTTGCTCGAGATACTAGATAGAAGTTGTGTCTGCATATATAGTTTGCCATGCTTCATGAAACCTTCCTTGACATTTTCAAGAAAGCAACGAGCTTCAAACTGACAAGCGATTTCATCAAAAACAGCTCTGGCGATGGTTGTTTTGCCTAAACCACCCATATCCCATATTCCAACAACGCGAACATCACCCAATTCCACGCCAGGAGGATCAAGATGTAATCGTGAATGCATTTCACGCATATGAGAATCCATTTCGACCAATTCATTATCTTTGCTTGATGTTGAGGAGATGTGGATCAATTTCCTATAAACATCTTCCACAATTTTCTCAATAAGATTTGCATCTTCCCTGTCAAATTTAAAATAAAAATAATTCAGTACCAAATAATAATTAATATTAAATTTCAGAACCAATAAGGTTAAAATTATCATTGCATAGTAGAGTAAACAAGTAACATTAAATTTTAATATGAAATGAATTCAACATATTACGTGGAATGCTAATAACAAAAAAATTAGTAATTACAGATAGTTTCGGGAATCCCAGCCAGATAAACATTTTCTAGTTTTGATATTTGTACCGTAAAAGTACATTAATAGCAAGTGCGCCCGAGTGTGAAGAAATTAACTTACTTATACTTTCGTGAATCCCAGCCGGATAAATCGACAGCTCTGGCAAGAGCAGACCTCCAGCTCTGCACATCGACGTTAGAATGGCGTTCAAAAGCTTCTTCAAAACTTCTTTTGAGTTTACGAATGTCGGAAGGATCGACTTCGTAGAAAATGGGGACCACAATTTGGTTCTTGGTATCCTTGCATTCCAAGATTTCCACGAGTTCTTTCAAGCACCAAGTGGAATTAGCATAGTTTTGAGAGAAAACTACAATCGAAAGCCTTGACTCTCGAATCGCTGTCAGGAGCTCGGAAAGGCGGTCCCCTTTTCTGAGCTCTTCGGAATCAATGAAGGTGTTGATTGGTTTCTGACGCAGAGCTTTGTTAAGATGGCTGACGAAGCTCTTGCGAGTGTCTTCCCCTCTGAAATTGATGAACACATCGTACTTCCAACGAAGGCCAGAAGAAGAAGATGAAGCAGCCATTAATCGATCACACCTGACCAGCGATGATCGAGCAGCTAAGATTAAGAGGAATGTAAGAGCAGAAATACTCAATTGATCTACAAACTGGATCACCGGAAAATGGCCTGATCGATACCAAGTCAATAAGTCAATGCAAAAGGGTAAAGGGAAAAAAGAAATAATGCTTGATGTGTTTTCACAGCTTCTTCAAGGAAATTTCTGTGCGAAAGGGATGTGCATAATTTTGATTTTTTGACCCAAGAAAATGCCAAGAAAGGGGTCACAGTTTTTTTTGTAAAGAAATATGTTCCGATCTCCCTATTCACATGAAGAGTAAGTTAGGTAGATCAAAAATATTTCCGGTTAAATATAAACATCTAACATGTGTGCTATATCTAATGGAATTGTGCGTGAAAAGCGAGAGATTGATGATTATTTGACTTTTAATCTAATGACACGGTACAACTCTAAAATATTTTATGGATATACTTTTAGCTACAAAACCACTAGAATTTCACAAATTGCTTATGAAATAAAATATATTGACTAGATTTGAACTTGCATAATTTACGGTTTCGCTACATATCATTGTTTTGCTCGTGTTCTAACTTGAAACTAGATTTGAACACAAGTAGCAGAGGAGGTTAATGAGTGGTATTTTAAAATGGTCAAATTGAATTAATAGTCTTTGTAGTTATAATGTATTCATAAAATAATCCATGGTAAAATAATTAGCAGTCAAACCTTACCATTAGCAAAATTAATCAAAAAGTTAATTTTCCACCAAATATCAGTTAGATGAAAAGGATAAAAAAATTAAAAAAAATAACGAAAAATCTAATTTTTTTTAATTTTAATGAAAAATGACAAATAAATATAATGAATAATATAAAAAAAATAAAAATATAATTTTTTATTAAAAATAAACAGTATCGAAAAATGTTTTTATAAAATTCTTTAAAAAATTTGGGTCCATGGGCTGAAGTCATTTGTTAGCGTGCATTGTAACATTTGTTTATAATACAATATGATATAATTTAAATAGGTTGAAACGAAAAAGGACAAAGGAAATTTATGCTTTATGAGTTTTCACTTATTCTTCCTGGAAAGTTCAGTGTGAAAGGAATTTGCATATTTTGCTTTTTACCAAGAAAATGCCGGGAAAGGGTGGTTTGCGTGTGGGGACTGGGTCAAAGTAGTGCATTGAATTCACACTTGCCTATCCAATAATTTCTGAATACGGATACTCTCTGAATCATTTTGAGAGAATTATAGAGATTTGTAAATTACGTTGGATTATCGTACAAAGTTTGGTTAAAATTTATTTTATTTAAAATTAAATACAAACAATATTAAACGAAAACTCACTGTATGATTATAATAAACAGACACAATTCATAAATTTATGCGATCCTCCGGAGATAATTATGTTGGAACTTGGAATAACTTCTTAGTAAGGGTAAGATTGGGAGATTGGAAATATCCGGAAGTTTGAGGGTAATCGGAAATATCTCGAAGTGTAAGCATCTCACATATGTACCATATGCAATGACATTGTTAGCGAAAAATAGCAGATTAATAGTTGTTTGACTTCTAATATGATGTAACGGTAGTAATGGTATTACTCTGAAAATTTGTATGTATATGCTTTTAACTACAAAACTACTAGAACTTCACAAATTGCTTTTGAAACTGAAAAAGAAAAAAAAGAAAAAAAAAGAGAGATTAGATTTGAACTTGCACAATTTGACATTTTCCTCTGTATTCTAGTTCATATTCATGTATTTTAGAAGATCGCTTTGTCAGAATATCAATATAACACCCAATAGTTATTAATATTATTGAAAAATACAACATAAAATGTCACGTCTCTTATTAATAATACGATTTTACATAGCACCATTTCTTCAGTTGTCACGATATTACATTGCACCATTTTCATCAATTGTTGGCCTCACACCCTTCACTGATCAACTCTCTCCAAAGACTATACAGTTGTATTTAGATTCATTCTAAAAAGGCAACCATCCGATGATTGGTAATAGTTCTACAGTTCTCTCCAAAGACTATACAGTTGTATTTAGATTCATTCTAAAAAGGCAACCATCCGATAATTGGTAATAGTTCTACAGTTCTACGTTCAGCACATGCCAAAGCTTAGAATACAAAATACAGGGTTTCAATTACATGTAGAGAATGCAATTTTATGCTCGCACGAGTATATCAGCATTAATAAGAAAATTGTTATCAACACTCTAAAGTAAACGTACAACACAAATGACATTAGAAGAAAAGAAAAGAAAAACTGAACAAAATTGAACGATAAAATAGTGTTCTTACACTCCAAAAAAATGTTCTTACACTATTAAGAGTATAAAAAAATACAGAAAAAGAAAACTGAACAAAATTGAACGATAAAATAGAGAAGGGGGTTAACAGAATATGCTATACGCAGAAAAAATGATGTCGTTGTAACGAGCCCATCGAGGCCCTCAATCTACCGAATATTTTCTTCATTGT
Organism: Crataegus laevigata; assembly: GCA_963580275.1. Taxonomy (NCBI): domain Eukaryota; kingdom Viridiplantae; phylum Streptophyta; class Magnoliopsida; order Rosales; family Rosaceae; genus Crataegus; species Crataegus laevigata. The sequence goes on along the minus strand of OY756947.1, from coordinate 34,471,107 downwards.
CAAAATATCCTCCTGCCCCTTCACTCAGATCAACTGGCTTTTAGTGCCTCCACCAGTTGAAACCATTGTGCATGCAACCTTTTGATATTAATTGTTGCTCACAACAACTTACTTGAAAGGAGCCGGTTTATATTGCGCATCACCATCTGTTGCCGCGACCTCTCCCACCACCACCACCACCGGATCGGTTGTTGGAATACCTATCATTTCGAAAACCTCCTCCACGACCACTGCCAAACCTTCCACCACCGCCAAATCTTGTATTCGTCGATTCTTTTTCTTGCAAATTAGGCAGTGATTTCAACACCGTCATGTTCACATTAGCTGCATTTTCCTGACCTGCACCCAACATAATACGACCACAATAATCAGACTTCAAGACATCAATACAACAAAATGAACGATACGTTCCATGTCTGAAAGGAAAGAACTGAATACCATCAGTTTCTGGTAGAATCTTAATAAACTATCGTGCTTGATGAGAATGTAATTCATGATCATATAGAGATATGAAAAGAAGAAAACCAGCAAGAAACAAATCCAAATCTTCAGCTGCCACATCAAAAACTGCACCATTTCCATCAGCTGTTAGTGCCACATACCCTTCACTGACTCAACCTTCTCCTCGGGCAGGAATCTCCTCAAGACCCCAAAAGCAAAACTGAGACAAGTTCTTTCAAGCACCACGTCGAAGAAGCATAGTTTTCGGAAAAAAAACAAGGATCGAAAGCCTGAGTCGCTAATCGCTGCCAAGAGCTCCGAAAGGTTGTTGCCTTTTGAAGCTTTTTGGCATCGATGAAGGTATTGATTCCTTTCCTGATCCAGAGCTTTGTTGAGATGGCCGACGAAGAAAAAGCAGCAGCCTCGAGTCCTCTAAAATTCAGGAACACATCGTATTTCCAATGACTGTCGGATGAAGACGAAGAAGCAGCAGCAGCAGCCATTAACATGCACGGGATCGATCGCAGAAAGTACTCTGTAAGCGATGATTGACTAGCCTCATGTAATGCAAGGACTGAAATGCTCGGACAGAATAAAAAGCATGAATAATTAATAATACATACATTGAAATTAAATCATGCCAAAAAGGAAAAAATAAACTCCAGTGCATGATTCACAGTGGAGGTAGCCAAACTACTACAACAGAGCTTCTCACCCTTTGCACTCCATCCTTCCACACCAATCCTCCGAATTCTGGAACCGCCTGCCGGGATTTCATGGTAAGGTAATCTTATAAGATAGCTTTTGGTTTGCTCTGGTGAAGTTAAACATCTGAGGCTCGACTTTCACATAAGCACCTTTGAACTGCGAAACTATGGCAAGGTAATTCGAAACTGCAGAGCCAAAATCAGTGACAGTTGTATGAAGAGTCAAAACAGAAACATTTGTTCTGCATTAGCAGCTGTGTTTGCCAAAATCATACCAATGGCTCCTGCATCTTTCACCACCTGTCCCTCCTGCACTCTGGGCCTAATACCACTGTCACAAATCACAATCTTCCTGGCAAAAACGCTGCAATCCGAAGTTCCTTCCAAACACAAGGAGCTGGGATCAGGGCAAGTTGAATTGCTTCAAATATACACCATCAACCTCCTCTCTTCATTCATTTCAAAACAATAATAGATAAAAAAACGACTCCAAAGAAGTATCTTCAGTTTGTGCACAAGCACAGTTTCTGCACTAGCCGTCTGACCATGCCAATTCCACCAAAGCCACTGCACGTGGCGTAGTGACCGATTGATTACTTCAAAACCAAGCTTCGTATCCATGTGTTTATCAGCACAGTGTACCCAAAACCCCTGAAAATTATTTCCTTTTCAGATCATAAACTTTCCCACATTTTGAAATTTAATTCCGAATCAAAAATTGGGTTTGAATTTTGATTACCTAGAAATTGGGGGGTTGAGGCGGAGAGGGACCCAGGCAAAACGGAGCTCTGACATGGCGTATAGCCGTCGTGGATGCCAATGATGTTGGAAGTGTTGTACACGTGTCAAACCTTCAATACGGATCTCTGTAGTGGATGCCGATGATGTTTAGGAGCATAGTACACGTGTGAAAAAGCCAGTATCCCCATCATCAAAATCCACTGCATTATCCCACAAGCGTACTAAATCCTCAAAGTTGACAGGTAATTGACAAAGATTTGTGCACCCACTGAGACTGAGAGCTACAAGGTGTTCCAAATTAAAGAGTGTTGGGAAGATGTACAAGGCTTTTGCAGTTTCTCAGATTTAAATACTCAAGCCCCTGAAGAAAATTACCCATCCTGTCACTGAAAATTGATTGTGGAAAGCAGCAGCAGTGTACCCATCGATGACTGAAGTAGTACATATAAAGACGAGAGCAGTGAACAAAGCTCCACGAGTATACGGATATAGGACACCAAAAAATGTTAGCAAAAATAAGATAAACAGCCTTAAGATTAAAAAAAAAAAAAAAAATCAAAGTTAAAACTAAAACAAAGTTTAAAAGTTGACACTCATACAGTCCGCATTTTTTTTAAAACAGGACTGAATAATCACAATATTCTACTCTAGATTCATACACCGATGGAGGAGCCAAGTTCAAAATTCAATAAATTAGTCTACACATAGTATTACTGGTCTCTTCTGTAATAAGTGCAGTTTACACATAGTCTGCAAGTTCATTGTCTTTGAGTTGCAATATTAATGCAGCGTCATAAATTAGTCTTTAGAATTCCCAAGTATATTAATGTGGATCTTTCCAGATTCATGTACCAATTAGCCTAAAAGGGGCTAGCTCGTTAGCTTTTAAAATCAGTGTCAGCGGAAAGAAATCTTGGATTTTCTGCTTGTGTGTGAGGCACATTAACCTTGGAGTGATTCCAAGGCACCTTCTGGGGGATGCCAAAGGAAGGAGTAAGTCCAAATAACTTCTTGTCTGCCTAACTACTCTTATTGTCCTACATCTTATACGTATATGATATTATGTGTAGGTGTTCAACATTTACAAGGGCTTTGATGTCCCTCTGTTCTATAGGTGTTCCCTTCAAGGTAAAAACAGAGTAAAATATCTGTCGCCATGCTATCTACAGAACATAAAGCTATGAAACAAGAAGAGAAGTGACTGAAGAATGATAAATTAGCTTACATGGCAAGCAGTTGGGTACTCACGCCCAAGACAGCACAAAACAATGACATGTTTGGGGGATATCTGAAAACATCACCATGAATGTATTTCCAGCCAACCTCCTTGTCTTCTTCATCGTCACTGTTTGAGAACCTACGACAAGATTAATTACACTAGGCTGACCAAGTAAAAACATAATGTAGTTGGACAAGATTGTGAATAATGTTTTACTTTTTCATATCATTCTTGAGGCGTCGCACTATGAGCAAGGCAAGCAATCCCATCAAAAGCACAATGATGATAATAGAATTAATGAATGAGAACCAATGAATTTTCTGGCGGACTGGCAGTAATGAAGCCTTTGAGTACTTGTCCATCCTGTTCTGGAACTGAGTTGATGTGGCTTTCCAGTTCACCGAATAAGTGAACTCAATGTCGTCGTCAATATAAATATCTTCTGTTATATCAACAGCATGATTTGGATCACTAAAAGCATGTATTTCTATTACTTGGTTTCCATTGTAAAGAACATCAAAAAACAAATGTGTGAACAGTTAATACTTGGTCCCTTTTTCCCAACTCTCATCTTCAACAACAGATAAAAGAACAACTCCAAAGAAGTGAACTGCACTTCCTTAAAAAAAGTAAGAGTGAAACATTGGAGTTGATGGTGAGGGTGGGTTTGGGGTTTTGGGCTGTGCTCGCAGTGGATTGAGTTGTGGCAACTTATTCATTCGATGGAATTGTGAGTGACCATGTGAGAGACATTGGTTGTTGAGGGGACTTTTAAGTATTTGGGGAGAAGTTGAGGAGAGTCAGACAAAGCTTTGTTAACATATGTCCTCTACCAATAACTGGAGAAATTGGCTAGACAGGTGTCGTGTAACATATGAAATCTGGACTGGCTAAATGGCGAAGAAATCCAATAAGCGAGAGAGGCTGTGTTGGAGCTCTTGTTTGTTGTATTGAATACCATGGTTTCACTCACCGAGAAAGGCTTCATTTCTCTTTGATTTCCTTCACAGGAAAAGGTGCGTAAAAGTTTATAACTACCTAAGCTACTGATGAATGCAGAGTGCTGATCATGCATATGACAAGCAATTGAAAAGCCCATCATTATACCCCACTTCTGCTTCAAAATTATCTAATCTAGACTAATATAGTCATTTGGACATTAATACAAATTCAGAGGGCTCATTCACTGTAATTTGCAGATATAGAAATGTTAAGATAACGAAATGCAAACTACCTTTCACCCAAATTGGAGGAGCACCGGTGGCATAGCAGTGAGCAATGACATAGCCATATTTTCACAGTTTCTGCACAAGCACAAATCAAAAGTATAAGAAAAGCAGCACATAAGCAATTGAACCCTGCAAACCCAAATGAAAAGATAGACAGTAAATGTATTCCTATGTAAGAATGCAGCTTTTATGAGAAGTTTATGGATCCAAGGTGTGCCAAATTACAGAGAGTGATGTACAAGGCTTTTGCAGTTTCTCAGATTTAATACCTCAAGCCCCTGAAGAAAGTTTCGTGCCCATTTTCTCAGACTTAATAACACACCCTCGATAACATTTTCTTAGACTCAATAATAAACAGAGGTGGAAAAAGTTCTGTGCACCCACCGAGATGGAGAACCCTAAGGTGTGCCAAATTACAGAGTGTGTCGGGAAGATGTACAAAGCTTTTGCAGTTACTCAGACTTAATAACCGAAGCCCCTGGAGCTGTTCAATTGAGGGGTAAAGCTTTGTTAACATGTCCTCTACCAATAACTGGAGAAATTGGCTAGAGATATGTGTGAGTGTAATTTATGAAATGTAGACTGACTAACTGGCTAAGAAATCCAATAAGCTGTGTAGCAGCTCTTGTTTGTTGTATAGAATACCATGGTTTCACTCAGCAAGAAAGGCTTCATTTCTCTTTGACTTCCTTCACAGGAGAAGGTGCTTAAATTTTTATAACTACCTAAGCTACTGATGAATCCAAAGCGTGCTGATGATGCATACGACAAGCAATTGAAAAACCCGTCATTACACCCAGTTACGCCTAAAAAGCAATCTAATCTAGACGAATATCGTCAATTGGATATTAATACAAATTTGGAGGGCTCATCCTCTGTAATTTGCAGATATAGAAATGTTAAGATAAGGATATGCAAACTACCTTTCACCCAAATTGGAGAAACACCGATGGCATTAGCAACGAGCAATGACATAGCAATATCTTCAAAAGTATAAGAAAAGCAGCACACAAGAAATCGAACCCCGCAAACCCAAAAGAAAAGACACACAGTAAATGTATTCAGTATGTAGAAATCCATACCTCTCCCCGGCGACATAATCATGAATGGATGAGGGCATATTGTAAGTATACAAATTTATTTCAGAATCGAAACTTGGTTTGAATTTTGGTTACCTAGAAATTTGGGGGTCGAGCGGAGAGGGACCCAGAGCTGAGCCTGGAGGCGACCGCAACCACGACGGAGAAGATAAAAACGCACACAGTGAGCTTGAGCTTAGCGGCGCCGACCAGGCTTCGAAACTTTCAGGATGTCAATTATTTTTATTTTTTATTTTCTACAAGGAATTATTTTTATTTTATTAAACATTTACTCTCTCTTTTCACAATTATAGTAGTTTTTATTTTTTATTTTTTATTTTTCATCCAATTTAGGATTTTTACTGGTAAGTTATATATCATTCCAACCAAATCATGGTTTGTGGATTTATTTATCAGATACAAGTTAATTTGCTACGCCTTTGATTTAGTGGTACATGTTTGCATTTTGAGCATTTTATACGAAGGTTGGGTTGGGTTGCTACTTGGTAGTTGGTACAAGGGGATTTATAATTTCGATATCAGAATAATTTGTTAGTGGAAATTTTATGTTAACATAGAGCTAAAACCAACACTAGTGTGAATCTTGAAGTAAAATTAGTGAAAAATATAATCACTTAGTAATACGGTATAGTAAATTTAGTGTTATTCTTCTAACTCTTAAGTAAGAGTTCGTATACTCAAAAATGTTCGTTATGATAGTACACTTAAACTTTTTTTTATTTTTTATTTTGATTTACAAAGATTGAGATTCAAACTTAGGTACAATGAGAGAAGCACGCTCTTCAAGTCAACTCAAGTCATTGTCTATGATATCAATATCCCAACTGTAAATGTTGACTTCAGTATAAGCTACACTCGGTCAAATTCATTTCTCTTTTCCTTGATTCCTTCTCCTCACTAAACCATCTACTCTTTCGGACAACCTAATTACTTGCAAACTAGACTCGTTAGACCAACTCTAATGGAAAGATCCAAACCCAAAAGAGTATCACTCAAAACTAAGATCCAAACTTATAAAGGTTTGGACCCAAACTAAAACCCAAATTTGGGCTCCTATTTGGATCAAATAAGCACCACTTTTATTTTAAAAAAATGTGGTTGAAGGGTTGGAGTTAGTTGCAGGCAACTAGACTTTTCGTGACATGAATTTTCTATTTCTAGACCGTTGGTTATCAACGATCAAGATCAAACTACTTTTTTTTGTTGGGGAAAATCCCTTGAAATTGATCTAACGATTCATATTTGTTTTTGTCAAATTCAACAGTAAAAAATATTCAATTGTTGAAATTGAAATCTAACGATCAAAATAATAAAATACATATTTGGTGTGTGTATTAAAGTTTGAATGGTTGAGTGATTGGTTGGTGTGATTTGTTCGGTTTTGAAAATTTTGTCAAAATTTAAAATTTTTTTAGCTTACAACATTTGTAAAATTAAATTAAGATAACACTCTTCGAAGTTAACAAAAAAAAAATCCTTACCTAAAAAATATAGGGTTAAAACCATTTCACAACAATTAACACATTTTAGGTCCTGAAATTTAGGTCTAGAAAGTTGGGTGACATTCACTATTCACATAGTTAAATTCCAACTTTTAGTGGACGTGAATATTTGAATTTAAATTCAAAGATTAAAGTTGGTCTTGCAAATCCCAAATGATAAATATAAAGGTAAATAAGATTTCAAAGACATGATTGGTTTTTAATAAGCAATAACGGCATTGCCACTTATACTACAGTTTAGTGATATTTCTCTTCACTTGTAAGTTGTAAGTGAGAGGGCTTATATTTGATTCTCTTTAAACTCAAATTTGAACCACATTATTACTAGTTCATTGTGAGACTAAGTTCACCCCCTCTCCTTTAATGTATATAATATAATTTATTAAATTAAAATAAAATAAGCGATAACGTCCTTGTCCCAATGCCCGATGGTAAGTTGGCATGAAATTATCCGGCTCCAGTAAATATGAAGTCCCAAATAGTAAACTTAATATAATAATATGGAGATAAATAATTAGGATTTATGAGACAACGAATTAATTGGTAGATACATGTATTTGCAAATTATTGCAAAATGATTGGATTCTTTAATTTTTTTTTTTAGGCCAACTTGAATGCTTCTTTTCGGGAGCATTCCGAGCTTACCCACTTGAAAAAATAAAATTTAATTTTCTTTGAATTACAGTCATCATTTTGATGGGATCGATCCTCCCATGATGGGTTTACCATCATGGGTTTGCCATTCTAAGAAAAACTTCAGTTTCGAGGTATACTCTTTTGAGTTGGCCAAGTCGAGGATTACGTCTTCAACTACAGCCTGGATAACCAAACAGTGGAAATAGAGCCATTCTCCAACTCTTCAGCAAGTTGCTATCTTGTTGTTCTGAGCCTCTAGCTTATTGACTTTAGCTCGAAGAGCAAATTTATTTAGTTCTTTCCTTCGCTGCCTCACAATATGCACAAGTGGGGTGTCATTCTGTGTGTTGTGGCTTCCTTCGCTCCCCGTGTTGGAGAGGGATGCCTGGTCAAATGAGAGTGTACAGACTATGGAAACCAGCTTGACAAAGCTGGAGAGAGTATGAATAAGTGTCGTTTCCCACAGACGGCGCCAAATGTTGATGCACAAAATCAGTGAGGACTTTGGTACAACAGAGAGTGTCAAGTTTGTGACATTCGCTAAATTACTTTGGTCACCAGTGTAGATAAGTATGTAAAGAGATAGAGGCAAGAAAGCAAACACAAGATGTACGTGGTTCACCCAGATTGGCTACGTCTACGGAGTAGAGGAGTTCTCATTAATTGTGAAGGGTTTACACAAGTACATAGGTTCAAGCTATCATTTTGTGAGTTCTAGTGAATGGTTTAGTACAAAATGACATTAGGGATTCATTGTGGGAGAATGATCCCTATTTATAGAAGAGAGTTTCTAGCTTTGTTCTGACATTGACACGTGTCATGTTGTGATTGGCCTTTTATGTGGACACGTGTCGTGCTGTGATTGGTCTCTGACGTTGACATGTGTCGCGTTGTGATTGGCCTCCTGGTTAGAGAGAAACTCTTGTGGGTCCTTGAAGATATAATGTTGACCGGTGCTTAATAGTTTCGAAATTGGTCAAGTATGGTACAAATATATATAATATCGTTTATTAAAATAAAATAAAATAAGCGAAAACGTCCTTGTCCCAATGCCCAATGGTAACTTGGCATGAATTTATCCGGCTCCTGTAAATTTGAAGTCCCAAATAGTAAACTTAATATAATAATACGGAGATAAATAATTAGGATTTATGAGACAACTAATTAATTGGTTGATACATGTATTTGCAAATTATTGCAAAATGATTGGATTCTTTAATTTTTTTTTTTTTTTTAGGCCAAGTTGAATGCTTCTTTTCGGGAGCATTCCGAGCTTACCCACTTGAAGAAAAAATTTAATTTAATTTTCTTTGAATTACAGTCATCATTTGGATGGGATCGATCCTCCCACGATGGGTTTACCATGGATCGGTTACAGTGGATCATGAAAAGTCTTTGTTTTGCCATTCTAAGAAAAGCTACAGTTTCGAAGTATACTCTTTTGAGTTGGCCAAGTCGAGGATTATGTCTTCGTTGGCCAAGTCGGGTATTTATCAAATATAGCAAAAAATTAGTGAGTGGAAATATCTAAAATTTAATTTTTGTTATACTTCAGCTTTTTACTCAATACTACTAAAAAGAAAGAGGTAATGAATATATCTCACCGTATTTTGAGTTAGTGCACGATGAATAGCTTCATAAATTCAAAACCTACTTTGCTTATAAACTCTTTATTAGATTCTCGGCGAACTATTTCTCACCCCATTTCTTGCAATAAATCATGCATCTCAAATGTATTGTAATCTAAGATAGTGATGAGAGTTCTGTTAACTACCACTCCTAATCCACTATAGGGATAAAAGCCACAGCTATCAAGAATTTTAGTTACACGGTCTTTCTCCGTCCCTTCAAAGAAATATGGCAAGCCTCGTTAGAGAATCATAGTCTCTCGTGAGTTGGTTTGTTCTGAAGGCATTTTGCTTGAAGAGTTCAAGAGCTTTTGGCTCACTTAAGTTCTTGGGCTTAGGCTTATATAAAGCATCAACTCCACTTGGTACTTAATACATATCTCTAGTTTATGATGTTGTTACGTAAGAATAGCACCAAACATTAGAAACCAAATCAAGCTAACCCACAAGAAATATACCAAACAAAATACAATAATAAAATAAAAAAGACACCAAGATTTAACGAGGTTCCTCAACAGTTAGTGTAACTGGAGTACGTCCTCGGAGCTGTAGGAAGCTCACCAATAATCCACTATCAACCAAATGAAAATGGGAGTATTTACAAAGTGTTTGACAAATCCACAACCAAAACCCCATTACACCCAATAACTCTCACACCAAAGAAACAAATAGAGAAGGAAATATATAGTAACTAATTTCCTCTCTATACAAAGCTCAAAGAGGGCCAGCTGCTGCCAAATAACCCTAATCACATGCCCCAGTTGTGGGCTCTCACAATGAAAACCTTTTTCCTTCGTAGCCTTTCCATTATCATCTTGGAACCTCGATCCAACGTGTCTAAACTCCGCAGCTTTTCCTTCAAGATTCTAGAAAGAAGCACTTGCTGCATATGTACTGCACCATTATTCAAGAAGCCTTCCTTGACATTTTCCAGAAAGCAGCAAGCTTCAAATTGACAAGTGATTTCATCAGAAACAGCGCGAGCAACGGTTGTTCTGCCTGTACCTCCCATACCCCATATTCCAACAGCGAAAACATCATTCACCCCAGTAATATGCACAAATCCATTCCAACCAAGCCATTATCTTTGCTTGACGAGACGTGGATCAATTTGTTAAAGATATCCTCTACAATATCTTCGATAAGCTTGGCATCATCCCTGTGAAGAAGTTTTAGAATTAGCATTGCCAAAGAGTCAAAGTAAATCTAAGTTTTATAACAACCCTAAAAGAGTCAGAGCAATGCATGTTCACTTGCTTACAAATTGTTAACATACTTTTAACTGCAAAAATTTCATAATCTGAATTGTTCATGTTCTTGAGCATATATATGGCCAAATTGGGGTGAATTAATCAACCTGATGAACGTTTAGCCATTTATATTTAAGGATGTCAGCTGTGACCAAAACCGGGGATTTGTTCGATACATATGGGTAAATAATAATCTCTAGCTAATCTTGATTAAGAAAATGAACATTTTATAGTTATGATATTTGTACAGTAAAAATACTTTAATAGCAAATGCATGTGAAAAAAATTAAACTTACTTATAATTTTGGGAATCCCAACCGGATAAATGGTGGCTCTAGCAAGGCCGGACGGCCATCTCCGCACCTCCTTCACGTCAATGTTAGAATGACGTTCATGTTTAGCAAAAGCTTCTGCAAAACTTACTTTGAGTTTTCGAATAACGGATGGATCGACCTCGTAGAAAACAGGAACCACTATCTGCTTGTGTGCATCCATGCATTCCATTATCTGGACGAGTTCTTTCAAGCACCACATCGAAGACGCATAGTTTTCGGAAAAAAACTAGGGTTGAAAGCCTCGAGTCGCTAATAGCTGGCAGGAGCTCCGAAAGGTCGTTGCCTTTTCCAAGCTCTTGGGCGTAGATGAAGGTGTTGTTTGCTTTCTGATCCAGAGCTTTGTAGAGATGGCCGACGAAGAAGCAGCAGCGGCCTCGAGTCCTCTAAAATTCAGGAACACATCGTATTTCCAATGACTGTCGGATGAAGAAGAAGAAGAAGCAGCAGCCATCAGCATGCATGGGATCGATCAGAAAGTACTCTGTAAGCGATGATCGACTAGCCTCATGTAATGCAAGGACTGAAATGATCGGATGGAATAAAAAGTATTAATAATTAATAAACATACATCGAAATTAAATCATGCCAAAAAGAAAAAAGAAAAAAAACTAAACTCCAGTGCATGATTCACAGTGGCGGTAGCCAAACTACAACAATAGAGCTTCTCACCCTTTGCACTCCATCCTTCCACACTAACCGTCCAAATTCCAGAACTGCCTGCTGGGATTTCGTATTGAAGGTGATCTTATAAGATAGCTATTGATTTGCACATAAGCACCTTTGAACTGCAAAACTATGGCGTGGTAATTTGAAATTGCAGAGCCAACATTAGTGACAGTTGTATGAAGTGTCAAAATAGAAACATTTGTTCTACATTAGCAGCTGTGTTTGCCAAAATCATACCAATGGCTCCTGCATCTTTCACCACCTGTCCCTCCTGCACTCTGGTCCTAATACCACTGTCACAAATCACAATCTTCCCGGCAACAATGCTGCAATCTGAAGTTCCTTCCAAACACAAGGAGCTGGGATCAGGGCAAGTTGAATTGCTTCCCATATACACCATCAACCTCCTCTCTTCATTCAATTCAAAACAATAATAGATAAAAGAACATCTCCAACAAAGTGAACTGCACTTCCATTCCAAAAAAGTAAAAGTGAAACTTTGGAGATCCTGGTGAGGGTGGGTTTGGGGTGTTGGGGTGTCCTTGCAGTGGATTGAGCCGTGGCAACTTATTCATTCGGTGGAATTGTGAATGACTATGTGAGAGACAGACATTGGTTTTTCAACCAATAACCGGAGAAATTGGCAGGACAGATGTGTGAGTGTGACATGAAATCTAGTCTGGCTAACTGGCTAAGATAAAGTCAACAAAGTCAGTTTTATGTGAGCATGCAACAAGATTGGCATCACTATCAATGGTGCACAAAGATTGGCGGAAAAACGTAAAGGGAAGCAATCACAACACAACATTTATCAAGTAATCTGTCCACAGATTGGCAACTTATTCATTCGGTGGAGTTGTGAGCGACTGTGAGAGACAGACATTGGTCGCTGAGGGGACTGAGTATTTGGGGATGAGTCATGGAGAGTTGGTCAAGCTTTGTTAACAAATGTCCTCTACCAATAACTGGAGAAATTGGCTAGACAAATGTGTGAGTCTAACACATGAAATTTAGACTGGCTAACTGGCTAAGAAAACCAACAAGCGAGAAAGGCTGTGTAGCAGGTCTTGTTTGCTGTATTGAATACCATGGTTTCACTCAGCAAGAAAGGCTTCATTTCTCTTTGATTTCCTTCACAGGAAAAGGTGTTCAAAATTTTATAACTACCTAAGCTACTGATGAATGCAGATTGTGCCGACGATGCATACGATTAGATTGAAAAACCCGTCATTATTCCCCACTAACGCAAAAAAAGCAATCTAATCTAGACTAATATAGTCATGTACACAAATTCAGATATAGAAATGTTAAGAAAAAAGGAAATGCAAAGTACCTTTCACCCAAATTGGAGGAGCACCGGTGGCATTAGAAAGTTAGCAACAGGAATTGACATAGCAGTATCTTCAGTTTGTGCACAAGCACAGTTTCTGCACTGCCGTCTGACCATGTCAATTCCACCAAAGCCACTGCACGTGGCATAGTGACCGATTGATTACTCAAAACCAAGCTTCGTATCCATGTGTTTATCAGCACTGTGTACCCAAAACCCCTGAAAATTATTTCCTTTTCAGATAATAAAATTTCCCAGATTTTGAAATTTAATTCTGAATCAAAAATTGGGTTTGTATTTTGATTACCTAGAAATTGGGGGGTTGGGGCAGAGAGGGACCCAGGCAAAACGGAGCTCTGGCATAGCGTGTAGCCGTCGTGGATGCCAATGATGTTTGGGAGAGTTGTACACGTGTCAAACCTTCCCTACGGATCTCTGTAGTGGATGCCGATGATGTTTAGGAGCATAGTACACGGGTGAAAAAGCCAGTATGCCCATTATCAAAATCCACTGCATTATCCCACAAGCGTACTAAATCCTCAAAGTTGACATGTAATTGAGAAGGATTTGTGCACCCACAGAGATTGAGAGCTACAAGGTGTTCCAAATTACAGAGTGTTGGAAAGATGTACAAGGCTTTTGCAGTTTCTCAGATTTAAATACTCAAGCCCCTGAAGTTGTTCAATCGAGGGAGAAAGCTTTCTGATAGAAAGACTAATCCTAGAACAATATGACCAAGAAAATTACCCATCCTGTCACTGAAAATTGATTGTGGAAAGCAGCAGCAGTGTACCCACCGCTGATTGAAGCAGTACATATAAAGACGAGAGCAGTGAACAAAGCTCCACGATTATTACGGATATAGGACACCAAAAAATGCTAGCAAAAATAAGATAAACAGCCCGAAGATTTTAAAAAAAAAAATTAAAACTAAAACAAAGGTTAAAAGTTGACACCGAATATCACAATATTCTACTCTAGATTCATACACCGATGGAGGAGCCAAGTTAAAAATTCAATAAATTAGTCTACACATAGTATTACTGGTCTCTTCTGTAATAAGTGCAGTTTACACAGTCTGCAAGTTCATTGTCTTTGAGTTGCAATATTAATGCAGTGTGTCATAAATTAGTCTTTAGAATTCCTAAGTATATTAATGTGGATCTTTCCAGATTCATGTACCAATTAGCCTAAAAGGGGCTAGCTCGTTAGCTTTTAAAATCAGTGTCAGCGGAAAGAAATCTTGGATTTTCTGCTTGTGTGTGAGGCACATTAACCTTGGAGTGATTCCAAGGCACCTTCTGGGGGATGCCAAAGGAAGGAGTAAGTCCAAATAACTTCTTGTCTGCCTAACTACTCTTATTGTCCTACATCTTATACGTATATGATATTATGTGTAGGTGTTCAACATTTACAAGGGCTTTGATGTCCCTCTGTTCTATAGGTGTTCCCATCAAGGTAAAAACAGAGTAAAATATGTGTCACCATTCTATCTACAGAACATAAAGCTATGAAACAAGAAGAGAAGTGACTGAAGAATGATAAATTAGCTTACATGGCAAGCAGTTGGGTACCCACGCCCAAGACAGCAGAAAACAATGACACGTTTGGGGGATATCTGAAAACATCACCATGTATTTCCAGCCAACCTCCTTGTCTTCTTCTTCGTCACTGTTTGAGAACTTACGACAAGATTAATTACACTAGGCTGACCAAGTAAAAACATAATGTAGTTGGACAAGATTGTGAATAATGTTTTACTTTTTCATATCATTCTTGAGGCGTCGCACTATGAGCAAAGCAAGCAATCCCATCAAAAGCACAATGATGATAATAGAATTAATGAATGAGAACCAATGAATTTTCTGGCGGACTGGCAGTAATGAAGCCTTTGAGTACTTGTCCATCCTGTTCTGGAACTGAGTTGATGTGGCTTTCCAGTTAACCGAATAAGTGAACTCAACGTCAATATCAATATCTTCTGTTATATCAACAGCATGATTTGGATCACTAAAAGCATGTATTTCTATTACTTAGTTTCCATTGTAAAGAACATCAAAAGGAAAATGTGTGAACAAATAATACTTGGTCCCTTTTTCCCAACTGTCATCTTCAACTTTCCCGATGTAACCCCAGACTGGAAGATCATCACAATACATCTGGAAGTAAAATTCATTACTGATAACATCCCTGAACTTCACAAATTCAACAACTTTAAGCTTCTTCCGACACAGGCTCTCTCCAGCTTTGTATTGCTTAGTTGAAGAAGTAACTGAAACCTTATCTCAAGAATTAGTTGTAACTTGTGCCCAGGTATTCTGCAAGTACATACGATGCAATATCAGAACAATGAGTTTTTCATCGTTTAATATCACAAAAATTTGCATTACATAAAGAATGTAGGGAAAAAGTTAAACATATCATCAGATTTTTTTGCTTTTCAAGCTTTGTTTTGATCAAACGCTACAAAATCACTTCATTGTGCACCATTCAAATGGTTTCTTAATCCATCTTCAAATTCACTGTTTCTTTAAATTGGGAAGTAAACGAAAACAAAAAAGGAGTTTTAGGAAGACCATATGAAGCAAGAACTTAAAACTGTTAGCGTTTTCCTCTAAAAAAATTTACAGAATTTAAACAATTTGTATTCAATCGGCGGTGAGGAAGATAAGGGTACCTGGGGTTGTGCAAGAGGCCAACTTTGTTGACGAAGAAGGGGGCAGATCTCCTACATTGTAGCTGTGATCGCCTGCTGAGGCTGTTGCATAAGGAGCTGAGAATGTAAGGATCGTCAGGAGGACCACCGGGAGACTCATTTGCAACGAAATTGCAGATATAGAAACGTTAAGATAAAAGGAAAGCAATAGCTTCACAGTTTCAGCACAAGCACAAATCTAAAGTATACCAAAGAAAAGCAGCACATAAGCAATTGAAAGTTTGAAACCCGCCAAACCCGAACGAAAAGACAGGTAACAAATGTATTCCACATGTAGAGATACGTACCTCTCCCTCGCGACATAATCACAATAAGCAATTGAAGGCCGCCGCATGTGGCCTAGTGAGCGATCGATTGCCTCAAAACAGAGCTTCGTATCCCTGTGTTTATCGGCACAGTGTACCCAAAACCCCTGAAAATTGTTTCTTTTTTCAGGTAATATAATCTCCCAATTTTGAAATTTAATTCCGAATCAAAAATTGTGTTTGAATTTTGATTACCTGGAATTGGGGGTTTGGGGCGGAGCTCTGTGATATAGCGTCTAGTCCTCGTGGATGCCCATTTTCTTTGTGAGCGTTGTACACGCGTCAAACTTTCACAACGGCTCTGTAACGGATGCCCCCACTATCCATATCTTTGTACAGCATTATCCCTCAAGCGTCCTAAATCCTCAAAGTTGACAGGTAATTGAGAAAGGTTTGGGCACCCGCAGAGATCGAGAGAGTAAAGGTGTGCCAAATTACAGAGAGTGTCAGGAAGATGTACGAGGCTTTTGCAGTTTCCCAGATTTAAATACTCAAGCCCCCGAAGCCGTTCAATTGAGGGGGAAAGCTCTTTGATAGATGTTCCATCCAAGCGAAGCTCTCTTAATCCTTCCATATTTTCTTCGATGCTTGGAAACACCTCAAATTTTGTGCAACCAGAAAGAGAGAGATATTCAAGGGACTTGAGTTGACAAATGTTGCTCGGCAGACTCTTAAGTTCCTCGCAATCTTTTAGGAACAAATACTCCAACCCCGTGAGATTATTAATTGACGAGGGCAGCTCTTTAATTTTTGATCCGGACAAATCAAGCCATGATAGCTCCTCCATAACTTCTGAAATCTCTGGAAACATCTCAAGACTCGAGCAGCTAGAAAGACGAAGGATTTTGAGAGATTTCATAGAAATGCTGCTTGGAAGCCTCTTAAGTTCCTTGCAATCTTCTAAGAACAAATAACTCAACCCCGTGAGATTATTAATTGACGAGGGCAGCTCTTTAATTTTTGATCCGGACAAATGAAGACCTAATAGTACCTCCATAACTTCTGGAATCTCTGGAAACATCTCAAGATTCGAGCAGCCAAAAAGTTCAAGGGTTTCAAGAGATTTCATAGAAATGCTGCTTGGAAGCCTCTTAAGTTCCTTGCAATCTCCTAAGAACAACTTCCTCAACCCCGTGAGATTATTAATTGACGAGGGCAGTTCTTTAATTTTTGATTCGAACAAATGAAGCACTGATAGCTCCTCCATAACTTCTAAAATCTCTGGAAACGTCTCAAGACTCGAGCAGCCAGAAAGATCAAGGGTTTCAAGAGATTTCATAGAAATGCTGCTTGGAAGACTCTTAAGTTCCTCGCAATCTCGTAGGAACAAAAACTTCAATCCCGAGAGATTATTAATTGACGATGGTAGTTCTTTAATTTTTGATTCGGACAAATTAAGCGTTAATAGTTTCTCCATAACTTCTGGAATCTCTGGAAACGTCTCAAGACTCGAGCAGCCAGAAAGATTAAGGATTTCGAGAGATTTCATAAAAATGCTGCTTGGAAGATTCTTAAGTTCCTTGCAATCTTTTAGGTTCAAATAACTCAACCCCGTGAGATTATTAATTGACGAGGGCAGTTCTTTAATTTTTTATCCGGACAAATCAAGCCATGATAGTTCCTTCATAACTTCTGGAATCTCTGGAAACGTCTCAAGACTCGAGTAGCCAGAAAGATCAAGGGTTTCAAGAGATTTCATAGAAATGCTGCTTGGAAGACTCTTAAGTTCCTTGCAATCTCGTATGTGCAAATACTTCAACCCCGTGAGATTATTAATTGACGAGGGCAGTTCTTTAATTTTTGATCCCGACAAATCAAGCTTCGATAGTTTCTCCATGACTTCTGGAATCTCTGGAAACGTCTCAAGACTCGAGCAGCCAGAAAGATTAAGGATTTTGAGAGATTTCATAAAAATGCTGCTTGGAAGACTCTTAAGTTCCTTGCAATCTCGTATGTGCAAATACTTCAACCCCGTGAGATTATTAATTGACGAGGGCAGTTCTTTAATTTTTGATCTGGACAAATCAAGCACTGATAGCTCCTCCATAACTTCTGGAATCTCTGGAAACGTCTCAAGACTCGAGCAGCCAGAAAGATCAACGGTTTTGAGAGATTTCATAGAAATGCTGCTTGGAAGCCTCTTAAGTTCCTTGCAACCTTCTAGGTTCAAATAACTCAACCCCGTGAGATTATTAATTGACGAGGGCAGTTCTTTAATTTTTGATCTGGACAAATTAAGCACTGGTAGCTCCTCCATAACTTCTGGAATCTCTGGAAACATCTCAAGATTCGAGCAGCCAGAAAGACCAAGGTTTGTAAGAGATTTCATACGAATGCTGCTTGGAAGACTCTTAAGTTCCTTGCAGTATTTAAGGTTCAAATAACTCAACCCCGTGAGATTATTAATTGACGAGGGTAGTTCTTTAATTTTTGATCCGGACAAATCAAGCACTGATAACTCCTCCATAACTTCTGAAATCTTTGGAAACATCTCAAGACTCGAGCAGCCATGAAGATCAAGGGTTTTGAGAGATTTCACACGAATGCTGCGTGGAAGACTCTTAAGTTCCTCGCAGTATTTTAGGTGCAAAAAACTCAACCCCTTGAGATTATTGATTGACAAGGGCAGCTCTTTAATTTTTGACCAGGATAAATCAAGCTTCGATAGTTTCTCCATAACTTCTGAAATCTCTGGAAATATCTCAAGACTCGAGCAGCCAGAAAGATCAAGGGTTTCAAGAGAATTCACACGAATGCTGCTTGGAAGACTTTTAAGTTCCTCGCAATCTTCTAAGGTCAAAAAACTCAACCCCGTGAGATTATTGATTGACGAGGGCAGCTCTTTAATTTTTGACCTGGATAAATAAAGCTTCGATAGTTTCTCCATAACTTTTGAAATCTCTGGAAATATCTCAAGACTTGAGCAGCCAGAAAGATTAAGGGTTTCAAGAGAATTCATACGAATGCTGCTTGGAAAACTTTTAAGTTCCTCGCAATCTTTTAAGGTCAAATAACTCAACCCCGTGAGATTATTAATTGATGGGTGAACCTCAACTAAACTTCTACAACCATCAAGAATAAGCTTCTCAAGATTTGGCACCTTTGTGAAGTCAGGGGTTTCCTTAAGGTATTCACAATAACATAAATTGATGAATTTCAACTTTTCCAGCGTCTGTTAAAACATTTAGGAAAAGATGCATTACTTAATAACATGTCTCAGAACCCAAACATTTCAAAGAAACATATACATTAAATGATTATTGTACGTACCTGGGTTCCTTCCCAAAGTCGTTCAATGAGACTATATCGCATGTCAAGGTCAACAAGATTTTGGAATTGAAAGTTGGATGGCAAAGACGTAAGAGGGAATCCATGCCAAGAGAGACACCTCAACTCACAAAAATGAAACTTCAAGTGTCCACTCAAGTGGCATCCGTTGTTATAAGGATTGATCTTGAGAAGTCTTAGTTGAGTCATAGGAACAAAAGCTTCAGCATTTATGCATACCTGATATGGGTTAGGCGACTCCATGATAATGCATTCAATTGCTTCTGTAGTCTGTGAAAATCAAAGTGAAGGAAAAAACAAAGAACCTTAGTTTAGATTATGAAGTTAAGGCTTTTTTCTTCAGGAGTCGTTTGATAATCATTTCGTTTTCAGTTTTCAACTTTTGTTTTGATTATTTTTATAGAAATCTGAAAACTGAAAAACACATAACTTGTTGGTCAATTTTCAGTTATTAAAAAAATTAAAATGAAAAATTAAAAATTGGAAACAAAAATGGTTATCAAACGAACCTAATAAATAGATTTGGGTCAAAAGTTAAAGCTTTGTACTAAACATTGCATAAGAAAAGATTTCTCACTGTATTTTTAGTTAGCACATGATGAACATCTTCATAACACCACAACCTACTTCGTCTTCCAGGCTCTTTGATAGATTCTTTGCGAACTATTTCTCGAGCCATTTCCTCTAGTAAATCATGCATCTCCAGTATCTCATCTTCTGAGACAGTTATGAGAGCTCGATCGATTAGAACTCTTATTCCAGCATGAGGATTGAAACCACAACTGTCCAGAATTTCGGTTGTAAAGTCTTTTCCCATTCCTTTAAAGAAACATGCAATATCTAGAAATATGTTCTTCTCTTTATGATCTAGTCCATCGAAGCTTGTTTTAAGCACATCAATAATCTCTTTTTGTGGGGCTTCCTTTAATTTCTCGAAGACATCTTCCCACTCACGTACAGTTTTGTTATAAAGAAAAGCTCCCAAGACTTTGAGTGCTAAAGGCAGACCTTGAGCATATATTATGGCACGACTCGAGAGATCATCATAATCTCTGATGGGTTGTTTTTTTCTAAAGGCGTGTAGCCTAAAGAGTTCCAGAGCTCTAGGATGACACAAATTCTCAGGCTCATATATCGCATCAGCTTCGTTTAATAATTCCACATCTCTAGTTGTTATAATGATTCTACTTCCACTGCCAAAGGAATGTTGCTCTCCAAGTAAAGCTTCAATTTGTTCTAATTTGTCCACATCATCTAGAACAATAAGAACTTTTCTCTGACTTAGGCTATTTAACATCACCTGGAAACCTTTTTCCAAAATGTCGGAACGCTGCACCTTGTTTTTCGAGATACTCAATAGAAGTTGTGTCTGCATATGTAGTTTGTCATGCTTCATGAAACCTTCCTTGACATTTTCAAGAAAGCAACAAGCTTCAAATCGACAAGAGATTTCATTATAAACAGCTCTAGCGATGGTTGTTTTGCCTAAACCACCCATACCCCATATTCCAACAAAGCGAACATCATCCAATTCCACCCCAGGAGGATCAAGATGTAAATGCATTTCATGCATATGAGAATCCATTCCAACCAAGCCATTATATTTGCTTGATGTTGATGAGGTGTGGATCACTTTCCGAAAAACATCTTCTACAATTTTCTCAATAAGCTTTGCATCATCCCTGTCAAATTAAAAAATATATATATAATGACAACAACAAATAATAATTAATGGCTCGTTTTGTGAACAATTTTGTTTTCATTTATTTTTTAAGTCCAGATTTTGAGTTTTCAAATTTTGGGCTTCAGTTTTTAGTTTCACTGCAAGTAGTTATTAAACAAGTTTTTCAATTTTTCTCTCATGGTATATAGTAGTCCTAAAAATCAACAATTAGATCTTGCATATAGAGATCTAATGGGTCTTCACAACCGTTTTGTACCATTGAAGCCAGATCACAAATTTTCATCTGTTAGTTGAAAAATAAAAAATGAAAACTAAAAACTAAGAGTAAAATGTTCATCAAATGATTACAAAAATTATAAAAATTAACGGGAAACTAAAACAAATTAGTAATTACACATAGTTTTGCGAATCCCAGCCGGATAAACATTTTCTAGTTATGATATTTGTACAGTAAAAATACGTTAATAGCAGGTGCGTGGGAGTGTGAAGAAATTAACTTACTTATAATTTAATGAATTCCAACCGGATAAATCGGTGGCTCTGGCAATAGCAGACCTCCAGCTCTGCACCTCCTTCACGTCAACGTTAGAATGGCGTTCATGTTTAGCAAAAGCTTCGGCAAAACTTCCTTTGAGTTTTCGAATATCGGATGGATCGACTTCGTAGAAAATGGGGACCACAATCTGGTTCTTGGAATGGTGGCATTCCAAGATTTCCACGAGTTCTTTCAAGCACCAAGTGGAAGAAGCATAGTTTTGAGAGAAAACTACAATCGAAAGCCTTGACTCTCGAATCGCTGCCAGGAGCGCGGAAAGGCGGTCGCCTTTTCCGAGGTCTTCGGCATCGATGAAGGTGTTGATTGGTTTCTGACACAGAGCTTTGTAAAGATGGCTGACGAAGCCCCTGCGAGTGTCTTCCCCTCTGAAATTGATGAACACATCGTATTTCCAACGAAGGCAAGAAGAAGAAGAAGAAGAAGAAGAAGAAGACGAGGTGTTGATTGGATTCTGACGCAGAGCTTTGTAGAGATGGCTGACAAAGCCTCTGCGAGTGTCTTCCCCTCTGAAAAGAAGAAGTAGAAGAAGAAGAAGAAGAAGGAGGAGGAGGAGGAGGAGGAGGAGGAGGAGGAGGAGGAAGCCATTAATCGATCACACCTGGTCAGCGGTGATCGAGCAGCTAAGACTAAGAGGAATGTAAGGACAGAAATACTGGATCACCAGAAAATGATCTGATCGATACCAAGTCAAAGAGTCAATGCAAAATCGCAAAAGGGAATTATACTTTATGTGTTTTTACATCATCTTCAAGGAATTTGATTTTTTTGACCCAAGAAAATGCCAAGAAAGGGGTCAAAGTAGTATGTTGAATCCACCACACTCGCCTACCCAGCAACAACTTATTCCCGTTTGAGACGTTGGGCGAGGTTTCTACTGGACCGGGTCTCCATATGAGTGGGTGCCGAAAAAGATAAAATGAAAAAGCCTTTTTCTTTGATTTAATGTATTTAAATGAAAAGTAGTTTCTTTGTGTTCTTTGCTCTAATATATTTTAGGGGTGTGATATCCACACACTCTAAATTACTTCTCACACACCCCTTGTTAATTTCTGTTCGTTGATCTTCTTCAATTCATCCGATCCGACGGTCGAAAATTAAAAAGGTGTGCGAGAAGTAAAATGGGGTGTGTGGATATCACACCTCTATATTTATAGTCTTGACACAAATTTATTTAGTTTTGACTTTTTCGTCAAAATGGTTCTTGAAATTTGCATAACTCCTTACTTTGGTTCCTGAGATTTCAAATCGATAAAAGTGGTCCTTGAAATTGTCCACCATCCATCATTTTGATCCTTCCGTTAAAAACTCTGTTAAGTGTCTCAGAACTCTTGGCCAAAAGTTTGAGCAATTTTCAAAGCTTCATAACTCAATTGTTTCTTAACCAAATTCGACCCATAATATATCAAAATGAAGATAGGAAAGTGTAGAATAAGATTATACATATTTGGAAGCCCAATGATTGCCAGAGATTGTTGGAAAATAGCCTCAAAGTTGACTTGTTCAATGGACCTTTTTTAATCACTTGGTTTCGTTGAGTATTGAAGAAGTTATGAACGTTTAAAGTTTACCCAGTTTTCGGCGAGTTTTTCAGTTTTCTATTGGACCAGTCAACTTTGAGACTATTTTTCGACCATATCCGGCAACCATTGGACTTCTAAATAAGTATAATCTTATTTTACAATTTCCTATCTTCATTTTGATATATTATGGATCGAATTTGGTTAAGAAACGATTGAATTACGAAGCTTTCAAAATTGTTCAAACTTTCGGCCAAGAACTCGAGACACTTAACGAAAATAAAATAAAAATTCAGTCTCTCCCACCGAGAACTCATAGCAACCACCCACTACGCCCCGCCATGAACTCCTGGCAAAGACCCACCTTCGTTGACGGTGATAATTTTACAGTGACACCCCATTGATTCTCTCCCTCATTCTCTTCACTTTCTCTTCTTCCATTCTTACCTCGTTAAGATCGATGACAACTCCAACTTTCAGATCTGTTGTCGCTGACTTCCAATCAAAGCCTAGGGATGGTCGATGACAATTTATAGTGTCCTTCTTCGACATAAGGGAGGATTAGAACATAAAATAGGGAGGGAGAGGGAGATAGAAAGAGAAAGGATTGAGGGGAAGGCAGAGATGGGTGGGGGTGGGGGTTGGGGCGGAGGTCGGTGACTCCAGGAGAAAATTTGGGTTCAATTTTTTTTAGTGCAAGTACATATTCATATATTAGTATACGTATTTTTTTTTTCTAACAAATAATATTATCTATACCGAGCAAGAGAATGTGACTTAAGTCTCATAATGAGCTAAATAATGTAATTCAAATTTATTTTTAGCAAAAATTAAACTTAAAACTCTACTTACAAATAAAGAAAAATATCACTAAGCCGCTAACCTCAATAAAAATCTTATTAGGTGTCAGGTGTCCATTAGTAGGGTACACCAAGTGTTTGAGACACCGACTACCCAGAAGAAGTCCTCCAATCTTCTAGCATGCGATTTAATCATGATTAAAGCTAAACTTAAAGCCAAACTTAATGCCATGGGAGGTAAAGTAGTGGAAAGAAAATTCATGGAACTTGTGGAGAAGATGAAAAAAAAAGAAAAAAAAAAATCTTAGGTCGTATCATTTATTTACAAACGACGAGTGACTAAATCACAAAGATGACAAACTGTAGACATCCTGTGACATGAGAATTCATCTCAACCAAAGAGGAACTGTGTCAGTAGAAAAAAAATGCAAGAGTTACTGCTGCAGGAATCATCCTCGGAAGAAGAAAAAAAATGCAAAAAGGAACTGTGTCAGTAGTTGCATGTGATTTCTGACTGTCCTAAAGAAAGCCTTCAACTCCGCGTCCTGCTCTTACATTCCGGTATATAGCGAGTGCTTCTTCCATGATCTTAGCTTGAGCCAGCAATTCAGCTCTCTTTTTCCCTGATGGATGGGTTGAAAGATAATCTCCGAGTGCAGATTCACCCCCAGTAACCTTGCTCAACTTCTCATACACAGTTGGACACACTCTGGGATCATATCCAGCAGAAGCAACCAACAGAAGCCCAATGTGATCCACTTCAATTTCCATCCCGAGTTAAGAAAGAGAGCATGAGCACAGAAACATGAAAAACGAAAGAATTGTGTTCAGCATTTTGTCAAGCTATCAGCTGGTACACAAGAATTACCATGTAATAATCAGGAGAAAATAAAATACAAAAAGCAAAACTACACATCCAAGCTTTAATCCAAAGAATTCTCATTTTGTAGTCCAAAGCTAATTGATTACCATTCAGTTAGTTAGTCCAGATACACTCAACCTATCCAACTACTTTACGACGTTACCAAAGACTACTACTACTTTACAGGTGAAACATGAGAGGGTAGAAATCAACCATGAATCACTAGATTCACTATAACTGATATACCAAATAATCTAATAGTAAGTATCAACAAGACCAATCCAACGGTATCACGGATCATATAATGGAGCTTTCAGTAAGGTAACATTGGAGGTCACTATCATCTTTTCCGATGAAGCATCAGTAAACAAAAGCTCTGAAAAATTATCACCACAATACTAAAATTGAACATAAATAATACCTGATAAAAATTGAACATAAACAAAACTTGATAAAAATTGACCGTATGATGTACAATGAACGAACATGATTAAATGATCTCTGAAATTCTCACAAAGAAGATTTGGCGAGGATCTAGACGAGGTTTCTGTTGGACCAGGTCTGCATATAAGTGGGTGACAAAAAAAGAAAAAGAAAAATCCTTTTTCAATATATTTAAATGAAAAGTAGTTTCTTAGTGCCCTTTGATTTAATATATTTAATAAAATCTTGACACAGATTTGTTTAGTTTTTAATTTAAAAAAATACAACTTGTCGATTACAATTCCTGAAAGTGAAATAGAACGTTACCAAAGACTACTACTATACTTTACAGGTGAAACATGAGAGGGTAGAAAAGCAAACATGAATTACTAGATTCACTACAACTGATACACCAAATAATTTAACAGTAAGTATCAACAAGACCAATTCAACGATACCACGGATCGTATAATGGAGCTTTCAGTAGGGTATCATTGGAGGTCACTAGGGACTGTAAGGGTCTTTTAATAAACACAATGTCCTTCTTTCCATTTGCTGGAACCCAGGAGCTAATGAATGGTTCACTGAGCAAGAGACCAGAGTATTTTACCGCAACCGTCTTCACAAATTTATAAATCACATTGAAAAATTTCGAGACGATCATCAATCCATTGTTGGGAAGAATTAAACAGGGAACTTTATAATCATAAAAGCTTTTATCTTTTCGATGAACTGGTGGGAACATCATGGAAGCTTTTTCACATTAAGATAAATTGTTAAATATTTCCCAAGGCTCTTAAAGCATTTCAAAGAGATTCCACAAGTTTAAATGTCTTAATAGAACCAGACCATTTAGTGGAATAAGACTTGGTTGTTGTTGTCATCGTTGTCCTAATAAAACAACTAATTTGTTCTAACAAACATAATTGCAAAATTTGCATTTTAATTTTTAACTCGAAAGAAAATTTGGTACAGGACGGCTTTCTGATTCACATAATACCGTGGAGTAGAGCAACAATAGAAACTCTGTGAAAGATCCCCACTCAAAGCCCTATACCTCAATTCCTAGTACAATATTTTAAAAGGAAAACCAATTAAAATGATTTGAAAATTTTGAGTTTTAACGATAATGACAAAATAAATGATAAAGTGAATGGTACCAGCATTGACTTTTTAATATAAAAATATAGTTTTTTGTTAAAGTGAACAGTACCGGAAGTTTTTCGTTAAAGTTCCCTATTTTAAATCCTTTGGTGAGAAATAAATAACAAGACCCTATTCCTTATTTGCAACCAGAACACAGATGCATCCTCATTAAGCATCAGAACAAGAGAGCAGTATCAAGAAATGTTAAGAAAAATAAAAACATTTTAACTTAAATGGACTAGAAACTAAACTATAAAGAACTGTAATGTACCTTCGGGAGAAAGGAAGCCTCAAGAAAAGATTGGACATTGTGTTGAAAACATCAGGCGTAACGAACTGATAAAGTACCAGCTCCACGTCAGTGTCACCTCATGGTTCAACCCTCTCTGGAAAGCCTCAATTATAACCTTGGCAATCAACGGAACCCGCACGCTACCGGTTGTATGGCGGGCAAAATGTCCCCTTTGAAACTCTCCTTCATTTGCTGGAATTGGGTATCCCCCAACCTCCTCTCCAAGGCTTTCGACAAAATTATAAAATGGGCACTGAAAGGTCGTGCGATCATAAATTATTGTAAATTTTTATTTAAAATTAAATACAAATAATACCGGACAAAAACTGACCATACGAAATACAATGAACGGTTGTGTGCCTAATTTTTAGTATCACTGTATCATATCATAGTAAATTCAAAAATTATCTAATAACATCCCGCATCTAAAATATCAAATGCATTACTTTACATTTAAAACTTATTTATCCAAACACATTAATAAAACACACATTGAAATTAATTCACGCCAAAAAGACAAAAAAAACTCCAGTGCATGGTTCACGGTGGACGTAGCCACTCTACAACAATAGGGATAAGAAAATTATGTTTTATGTGTTTTCACATATTCTTCCAAGAAAATTTGGTGTAAAAGGAATCTGCTTTGGTTTTGACCTAAGAAAATGTGAAGGGTCAAAGTAGCATGCTGAATCTACAGTTGCCCACCTAACAACTTCTTGGTAAACCAGAAATATATCCCGATCTTTCTAGAGTGGCTGGAAATATTTTCGGTTAAGCCTAAGCATCTCACATATGTGTTATACCCAATGACATCGTGGGCGGTAAATAAGAGTTTAATAATTGTTTGGCTTCTAATTTGATGTCGTGGTAGTAAGGGTATTACTCTGAAAAACTTTGATGTATATGCTTTTGGCTACAAAACTACTAGAACTTCACAAATCGCTTATGAAATTAAAAAAAATACTGACTAGATTTGAACTTGCATAATCTACGTTTCCACTACACGTCATTGTTTCACTCGTGTTCTAAGGTTGAAATTGGATTTCAACATCGCAGCAACAAGCAAAGGAGGCTAACTATTACAAAAAATGTGTTTATTCCAAAGCATTAATAAAAACAAATATTGAAATTACTTCACGCCAAAAAAAAAAGTAATATGGTGAAGGATTTACAGTGGTGGCAGTCACACTACAACAGTCGGCATTTTCACCCTTTACATTCTTACATTGACTTTTGTGTTATCAGTTGCAACTACTTCAATTGAAAGAACGTTTTTTGCTATGAATATTGTCAAAACACCACTGCGTAACAAAATAGGAGCTCAATGATCAAGTGATGGCTTGATTATTTATATTGAGAGAGAGATGTTTTTGCTTTTATTGTTAATTAGCTTATTATGCGATGTTTTCATAGCATGAAATCTCGCCGGCAATAATTGTAACTTGTTTATATTGATAAATAATGAATGACATTAATATTCTCTACTTTTTAAATTTCGTTCCTTCCCAAATAATTTCTAACTTTGCCACTACTTTAGTCAACTCAAGTCCTAGTGGTTCTTGTCCATGATAGCAATATCCCCGCTGTAAATGGTGACTTCAATATAAGATACACTCGGTATAACAAAAAGCATGTACAGAGATGATATATGTATGAAAAAATACCAATCATTGTGTTGCCGGATGATACTGAAATACCTAATCCCAAGTCAAGCTCTTTCAGTCCACAAAAATAAATGTTTATAATATAATAATGTTGGCATATGGACTTGAGAAACGACACACCACCAGCCAGGAAGGTGCAGTGAAAGAGAGGAAAAGAGGAAAGAAACGAACACAAATGACAAAGATTATTCAATAGATTATAACAATGACTATTCAACTATCAATAATGCGTCTTTTTTATTGAAATGTCCACACAACAAACAAATGTGTTTAGACAAGATATATGTATGAAAAAATGGTTGTGGTTGTGGTTGTGTTGCTGAACGGATGATACTGAAGTATCTAAATTCAAGTCAAGCCCCTTCAGTCTACAAAAATAAAAGTTTATAAATGTAATAATCCTGGCATATGGACTTGAGAAACGACATACCGCGGGCCAAGAAGGTGCAATGAAAAAGAGAGGAAAATAAGAGAGAAGCAAAAACCAAAGGATAAAGACTATGCAATAGATTATAACAATAACTTATTGGAAGTGATTACAGCTATTCACCTATCAATAATGCATTATTTTACGTTGAAATGTGGAAGCATCTGAGAAGTAGCATGGCAATACTTTGTAAGTTATGAATTTGTTTGGTCGTGGTCATGGGTATGATGCAATTCTTAACTAGCTTCTGCTAGGCCCAAAAGGGCTAGATAACCGTGGTTCGCCCCCAATTGCCCCTTTTTGAAAGAAAAAAAAAACAAAAGTGATTAGAGAAAAAACCCAAATGTGAAAGGATAATTAAAAACAATTATTCAAGATCGACAGTAGATGATTCAGCCATTTACAAGATTCAAACTTAAGACCATGATCTATTAAATCTAGTATTGACTATTAAGTGATGCTCTAACAGAATTCTTAGAAATTTCAAATAGACATGTGGGTGGATTATTTTTATTTTTTAATTTGACGGCATATGAGAATTTTATTGACCATTTTTAGGCTCCACTTCTAAAAAGTATGCAAAATGCGCATTAGGATTAAAGTTGTAGCATAAAGTAATTACCCTCCGTCCTTCCACGCCAAGCCTCCAAACTCAGTCTAATATGTTGCTGGTTTAGATACTTGTGCCCTGCATGTTACATAATCACAAGAGCGAGCTTAAAAACTGCAGTTTTTACTGAATAGTTATTGTAAAATGAAAATACAGGTTGGGGCCAGCAATTACCAAATGTGATTATTGTGGCAACCAGTGAGACTAATATGAATGAAATGTACCGGTGATCTGCAACTATGGCCATGGCATGCCAGCACGTGAAGAAACTGATTCTCGGTTAAAGAGATACTCAGATTTGACTTAGTGGAATGGGCTATAATGCACAATGAAACTGGTGTTATTTGAAAAGCCCACGAGCATTCACTATTAGACGATAATTCTCTCATCTTCTTTTGATAATTTCGGATGTGGCACATTTAAGATGACTTTTTCATACACATTTCTTATGCCTAATTTTTAATGCCATCATATCTTATCTTTAAAGCTTTGACTTTTTTTTTTTTTTATCAAGGACAAGTGAGCTGTGAACAGTCGTATTCAGCTGCTTGGACCTTCAGGATGTAAGTTACGCGTCGGAGTATCTGAGAGGCTTGCCCATTTATTGAGGACAATCTTGTCTTCTCGGATAAAAGTCCACATGTCGCCTCTACAATTTTTGAGAATTATTTTAAGCTCCACAATGAATGCTTACATGTCTTCTAGTAACGATTCATACCCTAACACTTATAATCAGGGATGGAGAAGGCACCTCAATTTGTCATGAAACAATACTCAGAATGTGGAAAAGTCTCCCCAAGGTTTTATGGCTCAAGAGAAGAAAGTGAATTTGGAAGATGCCCTTGCTCAGTTGACCATGTCTACCACTCAGTTCATGAATGAAACGAAAATGCAGTTGCCAAATCAGCAAACTTGTTTGCGTAATTTGGAGAAGCAAGTTCGCCACATTGCCCCGACATAGAAACGGCGTCGCAGTGCACCAGATTCATAAATCCCAGCTGTCATTGCTCCTTCGGCCAACCACCTTGAAGACCCCTATCATTTATTGTATCTAACCGTTAAATGCACAAATTAAAAAAAGCACCTTTTTTAAAGACTCTCAAGAATGGCTGTTTATAAATTTCGCTTAGGGCCTCAAAATATCAGAGATGGCGTTGCTCTCTCTGGTCCAAGTCCTCCTTCTCCGCTTTCCCAGTTACTCCCGTCCGCTGTTGGTGGTTGTGCTATCTGCGACGAGTGCGAATCATGGTATTCAGATTTTACATCAATTGCATCAACTGCTCCGCCGAATCTCCCTCAAAACCGATCCCCCAGAAACTCCTACGCTGTCGAGTCTGGCACTACCAGGAAGCTTGAGTCGTGGCAGGGAGCCGCGGTGAGGTTGAGGGAGAGGACGTGGAGAGGAATATGACGAGGGCGGGTGAATCATGTGAAATGTGAAATGGGCAATACCTTTTATTCTCGGAATCAAAAGCGTTCCTACATTCCTTTGATCAGGCAAAAATTAAACGATTAAGTCTATAGGAAGATGTTTCCAACTCCAACAAAGCATACGACTCTACAACTATTTTCCCTTTTATCAAGCAACCCGCACAAAGTATAAATCGGCATTGAGTTACTGCCTCGCCAATAGAGGATAAAAACCACCATCAATTGCAAGCTGCAAATCAAAGTGAAAGATTTCTTTTGGATCAACAAATCGAAATAAAGGTTGGTTTGCTCGGAATGAACAGAGACAACAGAAGATAACAGAGATAACGACACTCACTAGAAGGCTTTTCGACCAAACAACTTTTCTTGACATTGTTAATGCGAACGAAGTGGCGACCAATCTGCAGGGTTGCATCGCCACCATTCTGGGCCATCAACAATTCCCAGTGAAGGCATTTCACTATGGTCATTTTCAAATGCATCATGTTTTGAATGCCTTCTAGGATAGAAGCATTACTTCACTTGACCAATCAGCCTCATTATAGCAGCAACCCTGACTGCTGCTCTAAGCATAGTTAGCAACTGCTGTCAGTGGTTCACCACTTCTTGATGCGCCATTTCCTCATGATCGGCATAAATGAAACAAAGTCCGACCCTTCTAATAGAAGGGTATCGTACTGCAGCCCTGAAATTGCTCCCTCCATTTTTTTGTACTACAATTTTGAATGTAGCCTCAGTGTAACAACATTTACTGGGCAGCTTTCCCGTTTCAATCAAGCCGCATTTAGACCATGGAACATATCCCACAAAGATGTGATCTGATTCAAGAAATCTGACTCTGGATCCCCTATTGACCATATAGAAATTGTAATTCAAATCACCATGATCTCCTTTGAAGGTGCAAAAACATCGAACAGAGATAAGTTGCACAATAATGAGCACCCCTGCATTTACTAACAGCACATATAGCGAACCCCAATACCTTGTTATGAATTTCACTACCAGGAAGACATTTAAGGAAAGAAGCTGGAGCTGATTACCCTGCAACAATACAAACTACGGCTTACTTAATTTGTGTTCTACTTGTGTACATAAGAGAGAGAGAGAGAGAGAGAGAGAGAGAGAGAGAGAGAGAGAGAGAGAGAGAGAGAGAGAGAGAGCTGATGATGAGACACTTTCCACAATATCCCTGAATTGTTTGTACCAGCTGCAGGCATGTAGCAAATGTGAAGTAAAGATTCATATTATGAGGCTTTGGTGTTGAAACTGTTTCCAAGCTGTGCAATCATACTTCAGCTTTCTACACTCAATATTGCATGCTTAAAAGAAAGAGGTAATGATTATATCTCACCGTATTTTGAGTTAATACACGATGAACATAATCAATAACCTACTTCGTCTTCCAGATATCTTTCAAACTGTTGGGGTCATTGCTCCCAACATTTTGGCGTATTTTCTCAAGATATCTTTCGAACTGTTGGGGTCATCGCTCCCAAAAAGGTCCGCTCTCAGCCATTCCAAAAGCCGCCTAGCAGAGGAGTGAGCGATGTACAGCACCATTATCTGAGAAGCCTTCCTTGACATTTTTTAGAAAGCAGCAAGCGATTTCATCACAAAAGAGTCAAAGCTTCAAATTGGCATCATCCCTGTGAAGTTTTAGAATTATCAAACCTGAGTTTTATAACAAGCCCAAAAGAGTCAAAGGAATGCATGTTCATTTTCTTGCAAATTGCAATTAACATACTTTAACCGCACAAATTTCATAATCTGAATTTTTCATGTTCTTGAGCATATATATGGCCAAACTGGTGAATCAATCAAATTGGTGAACGCTTAGCCATTTAAATTTAAGGATGTTAGCCGTGACCAAAATCATGGAATTGTTCGATACATATGGGTAATTAACAATCTCCAGCTAATCTTGATTAAGAAAATGAACACTTTCAAGTTATGATATTTGTACGGTAAACATACTTTAACAGCAAGTGCAACAACAACAACAACAAAGCCTTGTCCCACTAAGTGGAGTCGGCTATATGAATCCTAGAACGCCATTGTGCTCGGTCCTGTGTCATGTCGTCCGTTAAATCCAAATACTCTAAGTCTTTTCTTAGAGTCTCTTCCCAAGTCTTCCTAGGTCTCCCTCTACCCCTTCGGCCCTGAGCTTCTGTCCCGTAGTCGCCTCTTCTAACCGGGGCGTTAGTAGGCCTTCGTTGCAAGTGCATGTGAAAAAAATTAAACTTACTTATAATTTTGCGAATCCCAACCGGATAAATGGTGGCTCTAACAAGAGCGGACCTCCAGCCCTGCACCTCCTTCACGCCATCGTTAGAATGACGTTCATGTTTAGCAAAAGCTTCTGCAAAACTTCCTGTTTTCGAATATCTGACTCCGTATAAAACAGGAACCACTATCTGCTTGTGTGAATCCACGCATTCCAT